>PVLC010006562.1:0-20281 GCA_004027655.1 Graphiurus murinus | reverse complement strand
GAGGTCCGCTATGCAAGCCGAGCCCCCCTGTAGCCCCTTGGCCGCCAAATCCAAATGAGAGATCGCCTACACAAGCTGAGTCTCCCTGGGGCCCCCTCGACCACCAACCCCAAATAGCCGAACCACCCTGTGGCCCCCTCAGCCGCCAACTCCAAGTGCTCCCAGCTACGCAAGCTGAGCCACCCTACCAGCCAAATGGAAGGTCAGATATGCAAGCCAAGCCTCCCTGCAGCCATGCTATCAGATAAATGGCTTCTACCCTGGAGATGAGTGAAGGTCTTTGGTGGACACAGCTTCCCGGCCAATGCACCAAGATGTTAAGCACAAATCCCAAATCCGGGGTGCCCCACCAAAGAATGTACACATCACACAGAGTACTGTTATAAACAAGAAGGAGATTTTATTACTAATCCGGGTCAGAGTCGAGTCTGACCCAGATTAGGGTTCCGCCTAAGTATAGAAGTGTTATGGCTGCAGAACCCAGAACCTGGGTTCGTTCAGCCTTATATAGAGGTGTACAGAGGCGGGGAAACTTTACGCGCCCATGGGAAAGGTAACGCAGAGAAGGCATGGGGATTGGTGGAGACCTGTTACCGGAAGGGAGGGGGCTGTCCCATTTCCGGAAGGGAGGGGACTGTCAACGCCCTACAAAACTAAACAGTTTAAAACAATATACACTCACTATCATAGGATTTCTGCCCTTTGGGAGTCAGGCATGGCTCAGCGGGGATCTCTGCTTCGGGATCTGAGAATAAGACATCAGCTGGGCTGTGTTCTCCCTTGTGGGTTTGACTCAGGAGAGTTGGCTTCCAAGCTTATTCTTTTATTGGCAGAATTCATTTCCACATGACTATAAAAAAATGAGATCCCTGGATTTCTTTCTGGCTCTAGGCTGGAAGCTGAGCTCAAGTCTTAGAGGCCACTTAGTTACATGCCATGTAGACCATTCATCTCACTCTTTACAAGTGTATACTTGCTTCTTCATACCGGTAAAAGAATCTTATCTCCAATTGAGTTTAAGATTGAATCACCCTTTGTATATGACCTCAAGTAGTTCGGGTACATCTGGTTTTGTATTTGCTTTCTCTTACAATACTATAACAATCATTATGATCTTGTTTGTTTGCTCCTTCTCCTTGGGTATCTATTCACTGCTCACTTGGACTTTCTACCAGGCTTAGAATACTTCTTTTTCAAAATGCTTTTGAAATATGCCTCTGAAGTAGAGATTGTTGTCTCATACAGTTCTTTGACCACAATGACTGGGCCAGCATTTCTAGGTCAGTGTACTCATCTCTTTGGTACAAGGAGAGCTAAGGTTCCCAGAGGCCATACCCACCTCTACTTCTACTCCCTTTTGTGGGCAGCAACACTGACTAAAGTAAGTGCACAAAGGGCTGGCCCCCTGTCTCAGAGCAAAACCAGCACAGTGCAACCTGTGCTCAGGATTTCTGGGGATGAGCTCAAAGTGAGACTCCAGCTTGGATGACATCCTTGCCCAGCTTTCTTTCTTTGCCCTGGCCTAGTTCACACACTCTTCTTCTTTTTATATACTTTTATTGGTGAATTGTAGTCTCACATCATAATGTAGTTGAGAGTGATAGGGACATACATGCACACAGCACTTGGTAAGCTCCATGCCCACCCCCACACTTCCTCCCCTTCTCCATACATGATATTGAGATTGGTATTGGTATTTTCATATATGTACATAACATCTGACACATTCAGTAAGTTGATTTCAGGAGAATCTTTGTCTCTTCCTGTGCTTTTGGGCAATACTTCGCACAGCCTCTTCAATTTTTCTTTAAGTATGAAAATGTCTGGTCATCTACACGTGAAAATCATTTGAGTAGAACCTATTCTATCAAGAATTCTT
This sequence comes from Graphiurus murinus, assembly GCA_004027655.1. NCBI lineage: Eukaryota > Metazoa > Chordata > Mammalia > Rodentia > Gliridae > Graphiurus > Graphiurus murinus. The sequence continues at coordinate 18,402 of PVLC010006562.1, read as the reverse complement.
TTGTAACCTTATAGGAATTTGAAATGCATCTTACATTAAATGATTGTGATGCAAAAGTGTACTAACAAAGAGAAGGGAAATTCCAAACATAAGGTACTTCTTTCAACAGGAAGTCTTCCTGAGATTTCACTGCTGCCATGAAGACAGTCCGTAAGTCCAGTGTTCAGATCCTTGGAATAATTTTACAGAACTTGCTTAGCCTGTTGTTGCAGTTTGAATTAAAAGAAGTTATGTGATAATTATGGAAATCAACTGAAAATAAATATCAGATAGCCAATAATTACAGCTAGGTTCCTAAATTAGGAACATTGCAATTCTGTTTATTGCTTTTTAATAAATGAATACAGATATTTCTCTGAGAATTATGTTTATTCTTTTTTCCATTATTTTTTCAATAGGAAAACATTTAGGCATAGTTACTTGTACACTTAAAGAAAACACATCTCTATTATCTATTGGTAATTCATTTATAGAGTTCTATTTGATGCTTTTAAAGGTTTTGTTAATTGTTAATTTTTAATGCTACATTAATTCACCTTAGCTCACCCCCAGTTTGTGCAAAATTCATATTGATGGTATCTAGGATCTTTCATTGTCAGTGTCATCACAACGGCCATGAGCAGTGAGCAGCCAGTACTCCTGGTGAAAAACAGCTGAATATCTGTCTTTGTCATAGATATGTATGTACATATGTATGTACATATATAAATTTGTCATAGATATATATATATATATGCTATTGACATATATATATATACATATATAATTTATTTTTCTTCTTAAATGTAACCTTCCTTTAAAATCACTTAGGAACTCTATTTAATAAAATGCTGAAGAAAATTTCATGTTGCAGCAAATACAGCCGTCCCTCAGTATCTGAGAAAGATTGGTTCCAGGACTCTCCAAAGATACAAAAATTCATGGATGCTCAAGTATCTTATATAAAATACTACACTCAAGTATAATATTTGCATTTAACATATGCTCATTCTTTTATATACTTTGAAACATCTCTAGATTATTTATGCCTAATATAATTAGCTATTTTCATATTTATAATGTGTAATATAATTAAACTATTTTCATATTTTTGATATTGTTTAGGAAATTATGATTAGAAGAAAGTTTATACATGTTTAGTATATGTGGATTTTTTTCAAATATTTTCCATTTTCAACTGGTTTAATCTGAGGATATGAAACCTGCTGCTATAGAGAAATGAATATAAGTGATTTGTTACAATAGAAAATAGTAACATTAATATTTCATAATAATAATTTTATTATGTTTGCTTAAAACAAAGAAACTTCAGTTAATTTATTCATATATGTAATATAAGAAACCAGAGAGTAAAATTTAGTCCTTATCTATAATCTTGAGTCTGCCTTAATTTTTTTCTTGTCAAAGTGTATATATCAAGGATAAGCCCACATAAATGACTTAGATTCTTAAACAATATTCAGGTTCAAATTAAATATTTTCTAGATATCACCATAATTTGTGCTTTGTCTCCATAAATGGATACATCGACCACTTGATTATTGCTGTGATTTGGGTTTTGAGTGTCTCCTATGGGTCCATATGCAAAGGTGTGGACCCCAGGGTGGTTGTACTGAAGTGCTATGTATTTTTAAGGAGTGGGTCCTAGTAGAGGTCCTCAGGTTACTGTTGATATGCCCAGAAAACTGATCATGGACCATAGTCTTTTTTTCTCTCTGCTGCTGTTTAAGATGTGACTAGTTTTTCCTACCAATGCTCCCATAATAACATTCCACCACTACTGCCCTTACCAGAGCCAAAATTGATGGGGCAGCCAGATCTCAGAGTTTGAAACTCCAAATTTGTGAGCTAAGTAAACATCGCTTTACTTCATGAGTAGCTTCTGTCAGGTATTTTGTCATAGTGATAGAAAGCTGACTGATATAATCACTCAAGCCTGACACCTAGAAATCAATTTCATTTTATCTTCTTCTGCTTCACCTCCATTTGTACCATATCTTTTGTTGTTAAGTTCTGTTGATCCTAATTTCTAAACATTGCTCTGTCCTTTTATTGATTTGTCTAAAATATAAATGTGAATACTCACTTGCTGAAGACACATGAGGAGGTCTGTTCTGTTCAGGATCTATTAAAGACCATAATCCTTTGTTGTGTCTAAGACTCTTCACAGTCTGGTCCTTCTACCACTTGCTTAAATTAATGCTGTATTCTAATTTGACAAACTTTTGTTAATGAGTCGTTCTCATTACTCTATGCCTTATAATATTGTTACCTCTGGCTGCAATTTTTTTAACCAACTGAGGCACTGTTTACCCATCATGATACCACTTAAAGGTTAACTCATGAATGAGTTCTTGTTTCTCATTATCAGTGAAGAAATAGGGGTTTCTTTATGTTTCCCTTGCACATTGTGAATGCATCTCCTATAGCAAAAGAATATGAATCCCTTTAGGACCTTGTCTGTATTTTGTTTATAATACTAGTCTCTAACCTAGCTAATTGCTTATCAGTCAACATTTAATACATTTGACTTTTAGAATTTTATTTCTGTGGTACTGGGGATTAAATCTAGTACCTTGTGCATGTTAGGAAAGCACTCTACCACTGAGCTACAACCCCAACCCTTTCTTTTGTTTTTGAATAAGTGAATGGTTATGTTTATAGTCTACTTTAAATCATTGAAGTATTTCAGTGAATCAAATTTTTGAACACTTAAATAGATTAAATTTTCTGTCATATTTAAATAAATGAAACTCAAACATATTATATTACAGTTATACATAATAGATTAAGCGAACACATACTATTTTTCTAGCCATAATTTATCTCTCATTTAAATTCCATCATCCAAATGAAATTTAGTGATGAAATTTTGGTGAGTCCTTATACCTAATTAATTGTGGGTCCTTAATACCTGTGAAGTACTAAACAATCAATAATTATTTTTAAAGAATAACTTTATTAATAAATCTGGTTCCAGAACCCTGCAAACAAAAAAATCAGTTATTTAAATCATTCAAAAATCTTGTTCATTTTTGGAAAACCCTCTTTTACCAATTTCATTACTGTTTTTTTTTTATTTAATATTGATACCTTGCTCTTTTCTAACTTTCTCCTTCTCCTTCTCCTTTCTTCTTTGTGGATATTGAACCCAAGGACATTCTGCCTCTAAGCTACACCCCAACCCTATTTTTTATTTTTGTTTTTTACTTTGAAATAGGGTCTTGCTAATTTATGGAGAGCCTGGCTAAGTTTCTGAGATGGGCACAAAGCTACAATTCTATTCTCTCAGCCTCCAAAGTGCTAGGATTACAGATTTGAGCCACCATGCCTAGCAATTTTTACCTTTTTAAGAGCAACAAAATTACAGTCAGTTTTGCATTCATAGTACAAGGAATATAGAGAGATTCCCCAAATGTCCCTAGCCCTTTCACCATTCACAATTTCTTCCATTATCCATGTTATATATTTTACTGTATCATTTTTCACTTCAACTTTAAGTAATCATAAGTATCACAAAATATTGAAATGCATATTTTGATTTAGAGAACTATCCTCTGAATGGGAAAACTGACTTCCCAGTACTATCAAATACTGCTAAGTAATAACATTTATTAATATTCCCAACCCCTAAAATAAGACAACAAAGAAAATGTACCAATTTGTTTAAAAGGCCCTCTACTGAAGACAATGTCATGATATTATTCTTGTTTATTCATATATTTTAACATCTACCTGTTATTTGCAATGCTTTCTGATAGATAACTTGGTAGATTCAAAGGTAATAGCTTAATTCATGATTAATGAGAATTATCATTGTATTAGAAATATTTTAATTGGACGGTAAATATTATGAAAAATTGTGTGCTATAACATTAGGAGATATATCAAGAGCAATGGACAGTGAAAGTAATAAATAAAACAATTTTAGCTGTAGAAAATAATGAAAATAACAATTTTTGTCATATCTTTAAAAATGAGCAGGCTCTAGCACTTATAGATGAGCAGGTTTTCATGGCTCAAGGTATATTGTGACTGCCTAGAGGAAGGAAATAATTTCTACTAACGTATAATGTTCTCTATCTCCATCACTCTTAGTCCTTCACCCAGATTGGGTACATCATCTTTTCTTCTGATCCCCATCTGCTAAGAGAAGTTTTGTTTCATTGCTAGACCCATACTGGACAACAAAGAAAGAAAGGTCTTGCCAATATGTAGCTTTGTTTACATTTAATAGCTACATAGTAAGAAGTTGAAAAACAAAGAAAAGTGGAAGAAGCAAAGATATGATTCATATAAAAAACCTGAGAGGGTTCTTGAAGGACTTGGTAGGTATGAAATCTCAAAAATCAGCTATTAGTAAAAGAGCATTAGTGGAAGACACTGAGATGGGTTTCTAGGGGTTATAAATTGTACTCCCACTAATGTTCCTAAAGATGTAGAACCAAAGTGGATTTCCATCAAGACTTCATTTAGGCTGCTGGAGTGAGTTTCCATAAACACGAAATGTGTACAGAGGCTTTTGCTGTAGGATCTAGCTTTTAATAGGTTTATTAACATAGATCTTATTACCATAGAACTACAGTGACAGTTGGTATGTTTTAGGTGATGATAAAAATTTAAATTTCATTGGGATGATTGGATTTAGAAAAGGAAGACTGAAACTTATTGCTGTAAAAATAGCATGTGTTCATATGTTTGTGTTTGGAGGGGGCTGACCAGCAAGTAATTACTTTATATTCCATGATACTGAGAATGAGTTTCATTGAGAAGACAATACAGAGCTATTTGTGTGTGCATGTATGTGTGGGGTCCTGGGGATGGAACTCAAGGGCCTTCTACCTCTGGCTTATGCCCTCAGACCTATTTCATTTTTTTAAAATCTGGAAATAGGCTCTCACTAAGTTGCTGAGGCTGACTTCGAACCTGCTATTCTCCTGTATCAGTCTCTCAAATACTGGGATTACAAGGATGTACCACTAAACCCAAGCAATACAGAGCTATTAAGGTGTTTAATTGTTATATTGAGGTGGCTATTATTTGGCCCAGGAATCATTCATCCAGCAGTTATATGTACATGAAGTAGAGAAAATACACTGAAGTTAGGAAAGCTAACTGCTCTTTAGGAAATGATTGAGATTGTCCCAAACTCTTTGACTATGCTTCCCTTTCATTAAAAATTTAGAGAACACAATGCCATAATTATTTAAATATTATAAACCTATTAATTTCTTATAGACATTACAGCATATTAATAAAAATTGCAATACAAATATCCTATTATATTTCCATGTTACCTATTTTAGTATATTTCAGCCATACTGAAAACTACTGATACTGAGAGATGTCAAGAAATGTCCCTTACTCTTGTTGTGGAGGCGGAAATATTCAGGTATGCTTGGAGATGTTTGCAAACATTGTGATACCCAAACAACTAGATTGTGGCAAGAAGAGAGAAGCAGAATAATGGCTCCCATGTTTCACACGTTAAACAGGTAGAATAACAAGCAATGGAAAGGTTTTAAGCAATGGAAAGATTTTAAGTAATAGAAAGATGTTGTTGGGTTTAAGAAAATTGTTCTGAAAAAAACCAATCAAATTGATCCTGGCAACATTAATTCAGATTGCTGGTAAACAATGAGAGAGGAAGTCTCGCTGAAAATTATAATTTTGGCTTCAGAGCCTTAAAGTGAGATTGTAGATGGAGACAAAAATTGTAAGTCTTCATAGTAGGCATAATTTTAAAAAGCTATACTAGCTGGGTGTGGTGGCGCATGCTTGTAATCCCGGTACTTGGGAGGCTGAGACCAGAGGATCTGTGTTCGCGGTCAGCTTCAGCTACTTAGTGAGGCCCTCTGCAACTTAGTGACACACTGTTTCATAATAAAGAAGTAAAAAAAAATGGGGCTGGGGTGTAGCTTGGAAGTAGAATGACTCTGCATTCAATCCCCAGTACCACAAAACAAACAAACAAACAAACAAAAAAAACTACACTGAAGAGTTTAAAAAAAAATTTGAAGAAGACACTATTTGTCTGAGACCATTTCCACTTATAAAGTAAGTGGAATAGAGAAGGAGACCAGAAATTGTGTAAAGATCCAAGGGAAAAAATAAACTACAAATTAAATTAGATTTTTAATAAAGACTAATATGTTCAACAATACTACAAATTAAATTAGATTTTTAATAAAGACTAGTATGTTCAACAATATGAAAGGTCACTGAGAAATCTATAAATGAGATATTAAGAGAAGTCTTTTGAAGTAGTTATTAAGTCTTAAAGTTAACCAAAACATCACTCACTATGATAATTACCTTGCATACTCTTAATTAACCACCCAAATGAATAATTTAAGCAAGAGAAATTAGGTGTCTTGAGGAACCTGTTACTAGAAGACTTCCCAGCATATCCATTGATTAGACAATAAAGGATCCTTGATTAGACATCAAGGATCTGGAAGATGACCAGGCCAGCACAGACAATCATGTGATCAGATCACAGTATCAACACCAAAGTCAACTGTCCTCTTTCTCTCTCTCTCTCTCTCTCTCTCTCTCTCTCTCTCTCTCTCTCTCTCTCTCTCTCTCTCTCTCTCTCTCTTTCCCCTCTTGTCAATGGCCTGCATTTTCCGTTGAATGTTTATTGCTTGTTTTCTTAAATAAATCTCTATGCTTCTATAGACATGTGCTGAAATTTTGTTCTATCATGAATAACAAGGACTGTGCTGGTCTCTAATCTAACCTCCTTTTCCCCAAAGTTCTCAGACCCTCTTCAGGAGATATCACTTCTTCCATGACAATGCCTATAATTTTAGATTCTCCAAAGTATTCTACTTAAAAAATATAAGTGTTTTTATGTTCATGACTGTTGTATCACATTGTATATTTTCAGGGGCAAAGGACTCTTGACTGTTAGTGTTATTCTTCATGAACCTTATACAGTATGTTGAAGGCAGTTAAACTATATTATTTTCTACACCCTACCCCACTCCCAGTTTCCCTGATGACTTAAGAGTACCAAGTGAAGGAGGTACAAACTGCACTTGCCACTAACGTGCTTAAACCAGTCAGTCCATTTTAAAGGGACAATAGAGTCATCATAAAAAAGAAGGGAAGTGTATCATTGCTTGTTTTTAGGAGAAAATTTTTAAAATAGATAAAGAGAACAAAATGAATCACATGAGAGCCAAAGAGATTAAGAGGACTGAGCAGAATTTCAAAAAGTGTCCTGAAAGGCAGGTGCAGTTGTACACCTGTAATTCCAGTACTTGGGAGGATGAGAAAGGAGGATCACAGGTTTGAGGCCATCCACAGCAATTTATCAAGTTTCTCAGCAACTTAGGAATACCTGTTTCAAAATATCTGAATACTCAATTAATAATTGATAATCTGAAGATGTCCTGCATAGCCATAGAATGTTAAATTTTCAATAATAAATCGATGTTGGAATATTTCAAGAATTTGCTTCTTTGATATTGTAAAATAATAATAACTTTAAAAAACTATTTGATAATTTATACAGAACAATGATACTCTCCAATAACAGAAAATTTGTCAAAGTTCCTGGAAAGATTTCTATTTAGCTACTTTCCAGAAAGGAAAATAGTAGTAACTGGCTGATGCTTTAATAAAGAAAAAATTTGAAGGCCAAATACTGATCTGTATTTCTTTCCTTTTACATGCTAGGATAAAGGCATTTATTTAATAATTTCTGTCAATATTCAGCTGTTTACTATTGACTTCTGTGTAATCTCATATCAGATTTTTTTTTTTTTGGTGCTGTAGATTGAACCTCAGAGCTACACCCCAGCCCTATTTTTTTATTTTGAAACAGGGTCTAATTTGCAGGGGTCCTCACTAAGTAGCTGAGGTTGACTGCAAACCAGCAACCCTCCTATCTCAGGCTCCCAAGTACTGGGATTACAAGCCTGTGCCACAACACTCAACTTCATGTCAGAATTTAAATAGAGAAGCTATTTATTTTACTTTCAAGGTTCCTACAAAAGAGGATATATAAATCTTTTTTTTCTGTTTTATCATGTTATTTATAATAATATTAAAATGTTTAACATTTTTATATTTTCCTTATAGTTCATACTTTCAAAAGTTACAATCTTGACAGAGATACTTTACTCTTTCATTACTACAACACTCATGGGTTAAAGATATTTAAATAGAATGTGTTGCACTACTAAAATTTTAATCATGATAACACTGGTCACGGTGACATGTTTCTTGATTACACCAAAGCTCAGTGTTTGAATTGTACCATTCTAGCACCTTTCTGCAGTTAAATGTCTATTTAGCCCACAGTTCTTGTAATTTTATCACAGCCACTTTCCTGGCTGGTTTCTTCATTTACCTGGATTCCCCTCTTTCACTTTTTTTCTGCAGATTCTTTTTTGATCCTTTGAGACAGTGGTGGTAAATAAAATTTTCTCACATTTGAAATCTTACTTTTCATGGATACTGTAATTTTATTTTCTCAAACAACAGTTTCACTGACGTTGACATGTTTATTTTTCTTTCCTTGTGCTTTTTTCAAATTCCTAGGGAGTGTGATTTCTGAAATATGGTCACTGGCTAGGTTACTATTGTTCCTAGTGTGGATATTACTTTAGTGGAGTAACAAAGTCATACTTTTTAATAGTTTCCACCTCTTAATTGATTTTGACTCAAAAAGCATTTAGTAAACGCCAAATGGTGTACCATATCTAGATCCAGGCTTCACAATCCAGAGAAGAGCAAGGTCATCTCAGTGTCAAAATGAAACAGCTGGTTCAGCAGAAGGCTCTGAGATGAGAAGCTGAGGACCAGCCCTTCACAATCACTGAAGCTTCACAGTGACCATCATGCTCCTGAAAAATTAATTGGTATATTTTACTTAACTATCAAATGTATAAACATGTAGCTTATTTTTAATGCAGTTGGTTAGACAGATGAAAGATAAAATGAAAAAGACTATTCTTCTAACAATACACTTGCTTTTAACTGATTTTTAGTTTGTGGGGCTTGAACATAGTACATTTACAAACTATATTTTTTAACTTTTCTGATCAGTAGTTAAATAAATATACAAAAATGTTATAAATGCTGATTAGCAAAAGATATTTTTATTTTAAAAATAAAACTAAGGTAATAAAGAGAAAGAGTAATGTAATGAAAAACATTTTTATAATGGAATATGAATATGACTATGCATTATGTTGTTAATTGCTATTTCTGATATACTAAGTGGGAAGATCAATTTCAACTGAAAATCCAGCCTTTGAAGGTCCTAACATAGTTTGGATTCAAACTAAAGCTGCATTATTATCTCTTTTGGGTCTCCAGTTTTCTCATTGAAAATCTGAGACATCTCAGCCTCCAATTTCATGAGCCAATTCCTTATAATAAACTTCTATTTATATAGACATATAGGTATCTATTTATGTATGTTTATAGATATCCAAATTATATATAGATTTATGTATTTAGACAGTTACTGATAGATGTATATAAATCATATACATTATATTTCAGACATCTATACAAATAGATATTTCAAAGATATATGTAAGCCAATATGCCAAAGATATATGTAAGCCAATCTGTAATCTCAGTATTTAGGAGATTGATACAGGAGTATTGCACGTTCAAAACCATCCTCAGCCACTTAACAAGACCCTCAGCAACTTAGTGAGACCATGTTTCAAAATAAAAGGGGTGGTGATGTAGCTTATATATATGCATATGAACTATTGCTTCTATTTTTTTCTGGAAAACAGAGACTAACAAATAATAATTTCTTTCAGTGTCTGTCCCTCAGTAGTCTAGTCAGAGTTAAATTGGGTAAAACCAAATCCAAACTCTTCTCTCTCTTTCACTCTTCATCTTTCATTTTCAGGTTTCTTTCAGTAAAAATAGTCAAATGTAAAGAGGACGGTTAAAGATGTACAATATCCTCAGGGGTATTCCTGATTCCTCATCTATGCCCCAACATAGTTTTAGTCATGGCTGCAACAATGCTGTTTGTATTAGGAGTGTACATAGGTAAAATACTTTCACTTTTTTCAATTTTATAAATTTCTTAACATGGCTATTATGAACATCTCTAGAAGATATAAATTGGTAATAAACAGTTTACCGTCATTATCTGTGAATTTTGCAATCTGAGTCCACATACTTGTTAAAATTTACTTGTGACCTCAAAATCAATACTTGAGTTGCTTTCCTGGACATTTGTAGACATGTATGGATGTGTGGAAAATGGCACAGCAATGGAGTCACGCAAGATACATGCTCCTAGCTGAGATTAAGAGAGAGAGAGAGAGAGAGAGAGAGAGAGAGAGAGAGAGAGAGAGAGAGAGAGAGAGACACTATCTTCTTTCTTATGCTCTCATATGCATAAGATTTCTATTCTCACAAGCATTTCTATTTGCAGTCTATTTGATGCCATGCTTTTGAATTTTTGTGCATTGTGTTAGTTTGAAATGACCTGCAATCAGCTGGGTGTGGTGGTGCACGCCTGTAATCTCAGTACTTGGGAGATTGAAACAAGTGGATCACAGCTTTGAAGGCAGCCTCAGCAACTTGGCAAGGCTCTCTACAATTAGTGAGACCCTGTTTAAAAAATAAACAAAAAATTGGAATGGGGGTAATTTGCAAGTAGAATTTTTGTGGGCTCAATCTCCAGTACCACACACACAAAAAGAATGAATGAATGAGTTAATGAGAGAGAGGAAGAAAGAAAGAAGGAAGGAAGGAAGGAAGGAAGGAAGGAAGGAAGGAAGGAAGGAAGGAAGGAAGGAAGGAAGGAAAGAAACTGCAATCATAGTTCTGAAGTGCTCTCTAATGTTTCAAAGTACAAGAAGATTGAATGTGTCTTATAGAGAAAAGAGGTATGCTATGTAAGCTTTATTTAGGTATTAATTACAATTCCATTGGCTCTAAGTTCAATACTGGATCAATAAGGTGTATTAAAAAAGGTGTTTTTAAAAAGAAACACACATAAAGTCAGGGTATACATTGATCAGTTGATACAAAGTGTTCTGGCCATGGACTTACAGGGACTTGATCCTACCTTCTCCATGGGAGAAGAGGTTCAGTACTTGCTAATTTGGTGTCCATGGTGACTTTACACAACATATCTACCATGAATAACAATAATTGACTGCATGTGGCAAAGTTTTTTTAAAGTTAATATTTATCCAGACTCTTGTGTTTATTTAGGTGTGTTATCTTGATTTGTCTTCTAGTCTGCAGTTACCACATCTTTTGAATATGAATGATAATTCCAGAGCCACAGTCTGAAAAGCATTATTTCAGATACTAAACAAAGTAATATGTATAAAATACCTTTGTAAACAGAAATGTTATAGCAAGTGTAGTAAGCATAAGTTATTTATGGGGTAGAAAATATGCTAGAAATTTTATAATTATTGTCAATGTTTAATTAAATTTTTAAATTCTTTCTTGATTTAATAAGAAGACAAATCACATTGTTTGTTGTTAAAATAGTTTCCATCTGAGTGTCAAATTACGTTTTAACTGGGAGTATTGTTTCTTACGTGTTTACAGCTCATCAAAACATATTACATTTAATAGGGGCAAAACTGAATATTAAAGACTGTGGCTTGCATATATTTGTGTCTTTTGTTTTCTCTGGGCCAACTCTGCTTAATTCACTAACACATAAATCTTTCCTACTCTCAGTGATGCAAAATCAAGTTAGCTGAAGAAGAATGAAGCTGAATTCTGTTCTGCCTCATGCATTGCCAACAAAATTGCTAGGCCAGTTAAGTTTTGATTGCAGAATATTTATTTTTGTTGATAGATGCTGCTGATTTAAGAACCAAGGCTACCACAGCTTCAATTACCCATAAGTTGAGGTTGAAAAAAACAAATGAAAAGTCTTAATGGAAGCAAACAAGATAATAATGATAGATTTAGTATTGTAATTCTGATATTTGTGTGTTGAATATTTGAATGCAGGTAATGGTTTTTAGGAAGAAAGATGGACACAGCCTTTTATACAACCACATTCTTAATGTTACAGTCAGGTATGGAACCTAACAATTATTTTTGCTACATTCCAAAAAAATTTAATTAATATAAGGCCTATAGAAGAGGCTATTTACTGGAAATCATGTGGTTTCTGAGAAGGGTTACTTTACATATTTCTGTGCTTACATTACTTATCAAAAAAATTTCCACATCATTTGGCAGCAGTTTTTTTAACCTTTATTTCCCAGTCATCCAGTTGTAAGAATGTAGTAAAATGTCAGTAAATGTTGGATGGAAAAATTTGCACAGTACAAAATCCTTCTGTCGCCTTATTGAATGCACATACCATTTTATACCCAAGGACATAGATCACTAAGACTCATGTCTCCTTGGCAATATCATGCACAGTTCAATGCATAGAGGTTTTTGTGTCTCCAAATGACTGACAGAACATGTCAGGGAGGTGTCAAAGGAGGCTACTGATGAGGCCACATAGGCACGCCACTGTAGAAGTAAGTCTTTCACCATAATCCCATCTCCCCTCTTTAAAAACAGCAAAATTGTATTGACCAAATGGGTATTCTATTATACTGTTGTTGTTGAACATATGAAAATATTGCTGAAAATACTATTTCTTACACATTACAGCGGTGACCAAAGGGATGACTCCTATGAATGAAATTAGTGGAAGAAAAAAAAAATCAGTATTTAAGTTAACCCAATTCTTTTATTGGCCCCAGTAGTATATGTATGTACTAAAGGGAAGATTTAATTTTAACATACTCATGTTTTCTTATTGTAGCCTATAAATTAAAAGTTCAATCCCTAATTTTTAGATATATTGAAAGAAAGCAGGCTTGAAGATGTCTTGTATACAATATTTTAATTTTGAAAGGTACTTTTTACAGCTATTATATTTGTTCGTTTCATAGCTATATGACAGGCAGCTTTGACAACACCTTTTATTGTTTTTGTTTTTGTTTTTATTTTTCTTGGTAGAAATTATGCACCCACTTTTTCCTAGAAATGATTAATGAATCATGAGCAAAATGCACAAGGTGTTGCTCCTCTGCCAAAGATAATTTTCTGCTTTGTATAGTGTTCTTAAACAGATTCTTTCTATTTGCTGAGATATGGGACAATTATCTTGTGAATTTTGGCAGTGAATTTTTAGGCATAGGGAATGGAAACACACACACACACACACACACACACACACACACACACTCAGAAAGGAAAGGTCTGAGTGCAAATAATAGTCACAATGATGAAACCTCATTTTTCCTGTTTAAACAGGTAAGGGATGATGGCTGTCACACTCTTCACACTCTTCACACTCTTCACATCTAAAGTCTGATTGCCCAGACTATAGGTCATTTCTGGCAGGCAAAATCACTGATTTGATATAATACTTCTTATCTAATGAATGGCTAAGTCCCAAGTGTCTGACAACTTTACATTTCTCATTCCCTTCAGAGTGTGAAAGGAGAGGAATAATGTGTAATTTAGTAATGCGAAAAACTAACACAGAACTGTCAGGTGATTCAGTTTGGGTTTATTTCTATTGGAAGCACAATGTGGAGTTGGTTCTAAATGGCCCCTGTGGTTACTGATTTTATGTCATTATAGTGATAAACTCAACTCAGTAAGAAAGGCCCTTCCTATGTACATAGAATGGAACTACCAATGTCCAGGTGCAATTGCAATTGGATTAACATTTTGTACACACATTTTTTGTTTCCTACTGTGAAGTGTTATGGAATAAATCCAAAGTCAAAGGTTATTTCTGGGGGGCTGCTTAAAATCTAGGGTTTGGATTTTCAAATAATCCTATCTTCCTATGTCTGCATTTTCTTGATAATTTTTTTAACATCACTGTGCACTGAATAAAGCTAATCTGCTTACGAAAGCACAGCCCATGGCCACTGTTTAATTGAATTGAGCTGCCTGTTTAATTGAAAAGAGAACACTAGGAAAGTGTAGTTTTTGCAGATTTAAATGGACAGACAAGCCAACAACAAATATTGTATTACTTTAATGTGTATAATTGAGTTTGATATTTTCAATTGCAAAGAAGTCTCTTCAATGCACAAAATACATTGGCTTTGCTAAATTTGTGTGTCTGTACTACGTGAGTGCAGCCTATTAGCCTATTTAGCTTCTCTTGTCTGCCCATTCACTTGTAAAAGCTGCTAATTCATCAACACAAAGTGGATACAATCTGCATACCAAATGGGTTAGAGGCAAGGAAGCAATGGATTGCAGACATCAAGTAACTTATTAACAATGTTTTACATAGCTTTGCTCTTCAATGAATTGTGTAGATTCATTCTTCATTGTAGTGACACTTGAGAAAGATATTTAAGAAAACTGAATTTTGGTTCAGCACTTGGTATAAGCAGCAAAAGCAGATAGGGCAGGTTTTGCAGAAGATATTTAAGATGCATGAAGGTATTTGTATGCAAGCTCAAGTATCATCTGGTTTCCATTAAAGAAACAGAAATGTCAAATATTTTTCAATTTTTTCTAGATTTCCATTCTATTTTCCCTTGTTCAGAGAAAGTGAGATTAATTTGGAGTACTTGCTTTATATAACTATAGATTCAGAGAAATCAGAAATAAATCTTTGAAAGCTGATTTCTAGATGTGGGGAACATGGAAATAACCAATAGTCCATTTTAGGGAACTATAATTAGAAATGAAATCTTCTCTGTGTCCAGGAAAACACTCTACAAAGGTAGAAGAGAAAGAAATGATGCTATTATTGAACAACATTAAGCCAGAATACGGTGAACATTATAGGAACTTCACTGAGAAATTGGAGATAGAAAAATAAAAATTAGACTTGGACTTTTCTATGTCTGCACAGGGACAACCAATCATATAAATGTCCTCCAAATAAATATAAAGTAGTTCATAAGAGGACTTGACAACATCTTTTATCATAATTCATCTTTTATCACAATTCATTTGAAATTCATCTGGCAATTGGGCAACCATCTGTGTTAATGAATTGGTTTTATCCAAAGTAAACATAAGCTTCTCATATATTTATGCCAAGCAGGTGCTTTAGAACTTGGAGTAAGGTACCCATGAAAAAAACTGGGGAGTAGGAGTGCTACCTTTCTTCATGATTATATTATAAAGAGATGGTTCCCAGATCATCAAAAAAGATATTCCTGGATCCTAAAGCTGCCAAGAAGCTAATTTAGCTTCTAAAAGAATTTGTATATATTTCAAAGAATCCATAATTTTCAAAAGTAAATCTTAAATATGAAAACACAACCTATTATAGAAGTTTTTTTTTGTGCCAGTAAGCAAAAGACAATAAAACAGGACAAAAACATAGCTTATACAGCAGAGGATACCCAGGGTGGGGCCCACCAGTCAAAGCTGACACCAAATTTAGGTGGCCACTTTTTGAGCCCTGAGGGACTCCATACTAGACATCACTAAATCTTATCCCCCTTCTCAATGTATTAAACAGAGAATTAACCCTTGAATAGCTGTTGAGCAGGAGAAGAAAAAAACAAAAATATAAAGAAAGCCTTTAGTCAGCAAAATGAAAATAAATCAGAACAAAAAAATTATGCACATGATTTCAAGGTGAATTTATAAAAATCTATGAGCTCAAGAATAAAAGACTATGGTTATTGTAGTAAAAAGCTATGTTTTGTTGTAAATTTGTCTTGTTCTTTCTTTTTTTGTTGCCAGTGAGAGAGGGGGTAAAATATAGAGTCTTAGAATCCTAGAATTAACTTTTAGCATGTAAAAGAACAAAAAAAAATTTTTAAATGGAATTTAATTTTTTTTTTTTTTTTGTGGTACTGGGGATTGAGCTCAGGAGCATTCTGCCTCTGAGCTATACCCCCAGCCCTATTTTTTATTCTTTATTTTGAAACCAGGTCTCACTAAGTTGCGGAGTGCCTCACTAGGTAGCTGAGGCTGGCCTTGAACCCGGATCCTCCGGACTCAGCCTCCCGAATGCTGGGATTGCAAGCGTGCGCCACCATGCCCCGAGAATTTTAAAAATTTTAAAGCCTGATATATGCACCCTTAACTGTATATTTTTAAAAGGCAAATGTTATTTTAAGAAAGGGATCAGTAAAGGCGAATTAGGGCTTTTTAACAATTTAAAAGCAAGAGGGATATGTGTTCCCAAAATTTGCTATGGATTATTTGGGTTAGGACCTTAAAGACATTATCTGTTGAAAGGCAGGATCTCTGTCATTTTAATCCTTACTCAGATCCTTCTTTTTTTTTTTTTTTTTTTTTTTTTTTTTTTTTTTTTTTTTTTTTTTTTTTTTTTTTTTTTTTTTTTTTTTTTTTTTTTTTTTTTTTTTTTTTTTTTTTTTTTTTTGCAGTACTGGGGATTGAACTCAGGGGCATTCTACCTCCGAGCTACACCCCCAGCCCTATTTTTTATTCTTTATTTTGAAACTGGGTCTCACTAAGTTGCGGAGTGCCTCACTAGGTAGCTGAGGCTGGTCGCGAACCCGGATCCTCCGGTCTCAGCCTTCTGAATGCTGGGATTACAAGTGTGCGCCACCATGCCCAGCTCTTACTCAGATCCTTCTTAATAGCCACATTTAATGAAGTACAAGGGGTTAAATCATTTTAAAAGGATTGTTAGGAGACAATTTAGGGAGTGGATAAGTAAAGGCATTGTTATTTTTACTTTCGGCTTTCATTGCAGCAGCACAGGACATCCCACACTGAGAAGTCTCCCCAGAAACCAAAGGAACGGCCTGCATTTTTCAAAATAATTACAAGCAAGCCCCAGTGAAGTCCCAAGCAGAGAAAACAGCAACTTTTATCCCGTGTCTAAGCAAACAGTGCATATGAGATGAATTATTCCCATTTGTTATTCTACAGTGAAAATTCTCCTTTCAAGGTATTTGCAACCTTGGCAGCTGAAAGAATGCAATACACTCACAAAACTCTGCACATTTGCTGTTTCATGTTCAGATAATGACATTTATTGCAGATAGTGTTGTTGATGGATTGATGAAATTTAGTCTCTCACATGAATGATGAAATTTAGTCTCTCACATGAATGACACAGAGTCAGAATAATCTTTGGACAGGTCTCTCCACCTTTCTCCAGTGTCTTTCTTTTTTGAGGAGTTTAACCAAAACACTGTAAGATTGATTAATCACAGGAGGTAGCAAAGTAATCATGGGATGAGTCAGGAAAAAAACATCAAGGTAGTCACAAAAAAATCAGAATAAACAAAGAAGTTGTTAAGGTCCATGATTATCATCAGGATTCCTAGTTATCAGTCTCATTTCATCTTTGGGTGAGAAGTTTGTGCTCCTCCAAGGCTAGACTGAGGTGACCTTAGAGTTGATGACTAAGAAAGCTTCCAACAGTAAAAAGAATTTATCAAACTGGCTTACAGTCTAAAGTAGTGTAGTTCCAAGTGGCTTCCTTCACTCAGCAGGAGGAAACAGCATCTGGTCCAGTGGTCTAAGAACTGGAGTCTCAGAATAGGAATAACAGAAAATGCAGTCCCAGTCTAAGATGGAAAAGTCAGGAAACTCTCAGGAGAAAGTCCAGTTTGAAGAACTGAAGACCTACATCCTAGGTGAGAGTGAACACACTTTTCTCAGGAGGAATCACATAATTCACACAGCTTTCTTCTTTTTATCCAGGTGCTACACCTATCAGAACAGCTGTTCATATTCAGTGCAGTAGTTCCTAGTTAATCTGCCATTACATAAGCCAATCATCTCATTGATGCCTCCAAAGTCATACAAACTTAGGTGTTTCATAATCCAGTCAAGTTGACAATTCAGATTAACCCTCACAAATTCATCTCTTGTCAACTTGACTTCCAACCCTATCTTTTAAAATAATACTAATATTGAAATAAGCACACTAATAATATCCAAATCTCACCTAACATGATAAATTATCCTGTGTACAACTGGAAACACACCACTGCCTTCCCCTGAATAGGAAGCAAAGTTTTCTGAGTGATGCTTACTCCTGGTACTTTGATATTATAATATAGATTTAATAATACTTAAGTACTTAAGTAATATTAAGACTATTGATATTATATTACATAATAGAGGAATAAGAGGAGAAAGCAGAGATATCTACTTAATATACAAACATATTCTTAACAAAATAGGAAAGACATACTCATGACAATTGCAATCCTTTTTTTATGTAACTGGTCTTAACTACCTTCTTCTACTACCCATCTTGTATTCCCTCTGTCTTCAGCAAGCACTTCAGAAAGTCTTGACTCTTTACCTGGAGGGAGATACACACCTTCATTACTGGGATATCTGAGACATTTGCAGGAATCCTAATGGAAATCCTAATGGAAATCCTGTCTCAGGAATCCTGCTTGGATTAGGTTGCTGTAGTTTTCTTTTTTTTTTTTTTTTTTTTTTTTTTTTTTG
>PVLC010006561.1:0-68590 GCA_004027655.1 Graphiurus murinus | reverse complement strand
GTTGTTTGTGTTCTTGATAGTTGCCATTCTGATTGGAGTTAGGTGAAATCTCAAGGTAGTCTTGATTTGCATCTCTCTGACTGCTAATGATGTGGAACATTTCCTCATACATTTATTGGCCATTTGTATTTCTTCTTTTGTGAAGTGTCTATTTAGATCCTTTTCCCATTTCTTGATTGTGTTATTTGTTTTCTTAGCCCCTTGTCTGTTTTACACAGAAACTTAACTGAATTTCTTACTTTTGTGTCCAGAGCCTTGTGTTCAATTAAAAAAAAACCTGACCTTTCAGCTACTTAGCTCCATCAGGACATTACCCTGGCTGAGGTGAATGGTCACGGATATGCAGGCAGTTTGCCTTTAGTTAGTCTCTGCTGCTTTGCCTGTGGGCTGCAGGCATGTCTGGGTACCACTGTTGGTCATTTTCCAGGAGCACTGACTACTCTTTCCAGAGAGCAGGTACTTGGAAGCACCTTAAGTACCTAGTGACAGAAACTCAGGAGGACATCAGCAGACTGCTGACGTTTTCATTACATCCTCAGTCGTTACCCAGTATAGTAGGTTCTTATCTTGAACTGCCCCCTATAGACTGTCTGTACAGGTCCATGTGGGAAATCATGGCTGTCGCCTATCTAAGGATATCTAGTGTTGGTTAGCATGGGCAGAAGTGTCTGCCTAACTCAGTGGTAGAGCTGTGCTTAGCCTGTGCACAGCCCTGGGTTGAATCCCCAGCACAAATAAAATAAATAAAATAAAATGGTCTGTGAGCAATAATAACTTCAATTAGGATGGGTATAAAAGAGAAAGGAGTTACAGAACAGTACAGTTCTGAACAGTACAGTTACAGTACAGAACAGAGTACCTCTATGGAACCCAAAGTTTTGTTTGATTTTATTTGATTTTCTAGCTTTATTGAGGTATAACTGACACATAAAATTGCACATATTTAAAGTATACAATCTGATGCTTATATACATATAATATACACATATCTATATTAAGAAATGTTTACTGCAATTGAATTAGTTAACACTTTCATCACCTTGAATACTTAGCTTTTTGTTTGTTTTTGGTGTTAAGACCATTTAAGATCTTAGTAAATTTCAAGTATACAATACACTGTTACAAAGTATAGTCACTATGCTGTATTCTCAATCCCCAGACCTCAAAGTTTTCAAATCCAGCCCTGAGAAAACCAAGGACAAGCAACCACTATAGATTTTTGTTTGTTTGGTTAGAAGTAGTCAGTATTAGATTGGAGTAAGGCTACTGGCCAAAAATAGAGTGTGAGGCTTAAGAACTTCGGTTCTTGAGGCAAACTCCCTGAGACTGAATACGAATCTACCACTAAATAGCTGTGTGATGTTGAGCAAATTATTTAACCTCTTTGGGTCTCACTTTATCCATCCAGGGAACAGGAAAAAGAAGACCACCTCTCCCAGGGTTGTTGCAGGAGCTCCTGTGCCTTACTGCACAGAAGGCTTTACCAAAGTGATAGCTGCCGTTAGCACGTCGTTTTCAAGGTGTTTGTTTAGTGGCTCGCTAAAAACTTCATTCTGAGTGCCTCACTTCCAACTCAGGTTTATGAATTTATACTCGGGGAAGGTGAAACTTATAGGTGAGCTCAGTTAGGGAAGATGCGGCCGCGTGCTGTGGGAACTCAAAGCAATGAGATGTTTGGTCTGGTCAGCGCGTGGTGAGGGCCTGGAGGAGCAGTGACTAGATAGACCAAGAACGTCAAGGTTGAACAAAGCTATAGCCCAGTTTAAGATGTGCGAGGTAGAAGGATGGGAAATTTGGAGGGAAGGTAGGTTGATTTAGTGATCTGGTTGTCCCTTGGGTGAGTTGGTTACGCACCTTCTCCTCCAAGATACCAAAATTTACAGAAGCTCAAGTCCCTTAAATAAAAGGGCATCATATTTGTGTATAACCTATGCATGCGCCTGCATACTTTATAAGTCTTTAGATGTCAAATTGTCTCTAAATGACTTAATTATTTAATGTAGGTATCCTGCATTGTTTAGGAGAATAGTGACACGAAAAAAAAAATAGTCTGTATATATTTCAGAACAGATACAGGTTTCCTTTTCCCCAAATATTTTTTTCATTTGTGATTGGTTGAATCCATGGATGCAGAACCCACAGATATGGAGAATAGACTATAATGATGATAACAGTTAATGTAAACTATTAATTGAGTAGCTTCTATACAGAAGAATCTGTGGTTGGCACCTCGCATAAATTTGCTCTGAACATAACTCCATACAACCATTTTAGAGATGAGCAGTTGAATTAATCCCATACCAGGCTCTCTCGTCTTTTTTTTTTTTTTTTAATGGTAGAAAGCCTTTGAAGGTTTTGGATGGGAGAGGGTTATGACCAAACTTGTTATCTGTTCTGTTAGACTAGGTTCCCTGGAGTCAGAGATATATCCTGTACCACCATGGGTCCTCTAAAGAAAGTATCTCTAGACCACCTGCATGGTGGACACTCCACAAATACTGGTGGTGTCAGTTTTTAAAGCTTCCACAACAAATCTTTGGAAATGCTCTTTGTACTTAATAAACTAATGAATTTGTTTCTGTTTACACATGTTCCATCTCCATCTTAAAGATAGGGAGCATAACTTTTACTTTTCCATCGTAAGTTATACTGTGATGGTAGAGTTTGTTGGGACTGCTGGATATGATCTAGCTTGTAGTGAGTAAGACCAAGATTCAAACCCTGATCTCTGAGTTGGGGGTAGAGCTTCATGGTAGAGCACTTGCCTAGTATACATGAGGCCCTGGGTTCCATCCCCTGCATAAAAACAAACAAACAAGCAAGCAAGCAAACAAACAACAACAACAAAACTGGCCCCTAGTCTATATTCTGTTCTCACCCTGATCTTTACCGAACCATTGGTTTTTCCTAGTCTTTACTGGGTTACTTCTTCCCCTGGTTTAAGCCACTTTGCTTAAGCAAGTACCCTGTTGCTTTTGAGGAAACTGAGCCCCACAAGAACCTGATCTACTTTTCTATGGGAAAGAAATTATTTTCAGTTGTCCCCAGGACCAGCACTCTTCTCCTTGACACAGCTGGTAGGTGGCCATTTATAGGAGTGCATCAAATTAGCCACTCATATGAGCCCAGTTTCCCGGGCTGGGCGAGCCTGCAAAGTGAACTTGGCCTTCACAGTAGAGAGAATTTGGGAGTGAGTACATAGCAGGAACCCTCCGTACTTAAGGCAAGCACTTCGCTTCTTTAATCTGATCAAGCCCAAATTTATTATAGCACTAAAAGACACACAGCAAGAGGTGGAGCAGCCTTCCCTTCCAAAGGCGGCCTGGAATTTGGAATGGCATTTCATGAAAGAGGAAGTTCAATTCCAGCTATCGAAGGTCATGGTCAGTGAAGCCCCTAGGATATATTATGAAAATTTGACCCAAGACTGTATTTTTTAACTTGACAAGTTTTGGAGTGGCAGTCAGCTCTATGATATTGGTCGATGGTAAAATTCTCTAAAATCTCAAATCCACTTAATGAATTTAAATAGGGAATCATACATCTTTGGCACCCACACTGGTGCTGATTTTCAGATTCTCGGCTCAGCTGCGGCTGTATCCTCTTTGCAAGAATGGACGTGGTGACCTTTCCTTTCATGGTGAGTGACCCCATGAATCTCATCCCCGGCCTTTGCTTGGTATTGCCCTCATTCTCTTGGGAGAGTCACTGAACCAACAGTACTCTATCTCAGAGACCCACCTGTCGGTCAGACATCCCACTTTGCAAACGTCTTTAATTTGGCCTAGTTAGTAGGCGTATGTATCTATTGTCAACCCTTGATATCTAAGAGAGATTGGTTCCAGGACCCCTCTGAAGGTACCATAATACACAGATGCACATGTCCCTTATATAAAATATAGTATTTACAAAAAACCTATGCACATCCTTCCCCATACTTTTTAAAATATAATATGCTATTATTGGTGCACTATAGTCTCACATCATAATATAAATCATGTTGACAATAACATACATGCACACCTTCCCCATACCTTAAATCGTCTCTAGATTATTTGTAATACCTAATAAAGCGTCAATGTTGTGTAAATATTCGTTACCCTATATTGTCTAGGGAGTAACAACTATGACAAGAAAAAAATATATGTTTAGTATAGGTGCAAATTTTTCTCCCAAATATTTTCTGTCTGCTGCTGGTTGAATCTGTGTGTGTGTGAATACATACATATGTGGTACAATTCACCATTTTTAAGTGTATAATTCAGTGGTATTACATGCTTTCCCAGTGTTGTGCAACCATTACCCACTATCCATTTCTAGATCTTTTCCTCCTCCTAAACAGAAACTCAATACCCATTGGACATTACCTTCCTGCCCTTCCCTCCCCAGTCCCTGTGACTTCTACTCTACTTTCTGTTTCTATGAATTTGCCTATCTTAGATACTACCTGAAATCATGCAATATTTGTCCTTTGTGTCTGGCTCTTACTTTTTAGTACAGTGTTTCAAATATACTATCCTATGTAAGACATTTGTTCTCAGTACTTTATTGGGTTCACAGTTATCAACAAGGTAAGATGTTCATTCCAATTTAAGAAACCAGCCCAGAGTCTAGGTAAAGAGAAGACACAGATTATTTTTTTCTCATTAATTACTAAAAAAGATTGCATTTGTCAAACAAAAGATTGAACTCCTTCTGATATGTAGGGGCTTTTTTTGTTGTTTGTTTTTTATTTTGTTTGTTTTTTGTACTGGGGATTGAACTCAGGGTCGTTGTACCTGTAAGCTATACCCCCAGCTAATTTTTAATTTTTTTATTTTGAAACTAGGTCTCACTAAGTTGCTGAGGCTGGCCTCAATACTGTGATCCTCTTCTCTCAGCCTCCTAAGTACTGGGATTACAGGTGTGCACCACCACTCCTAACTGAGGGAGTTTTATGTCCTTTCTTGTTCCTCTTTGGTGTTGATTTCTCTTCACTTTGATTTTAACCTTGATTTGGCTGGAATTCTTCGCAGGATTTTTGCAGGCAGGCTAGAATTTCTGTAATGCCTGCTTGGAGGAGCTCAGAATATTTTTTTTTAGATACCATCTTTGGAACAACGTAAATTTACTCTTCTTTCCACTCATTTCAAAATTAATCATTCTATCTACCTGCCCGTGTCCAACAACAGGCAGGAACATGTGATGCTTACTGTTGGAAAACGGGTGAATCACAGCTCTCTGCGGTGGCGATATTACTCAAAGCAGAAGCATTCCTCTCTGCAGCCAGGCAGAAGCATTGCAACCTCCCTGCAGCAGAAGCACTGTAGAAGAGGTGCACATGATTCTTCTTCTATTTACATCTCTAATGAGCCACAATTAAAAGTAGCGAGTTGGCGTCTCAGGGTGAACTGTGGTATTTTCAGATTTCTATGCTAGCAATTGCTGTTATACTTCACAGACACCACCAAGCTCCAGAGCCCTAAGACAGAAAGCTCTAGTCTACTTCCTGAGAGTTCATGGGGTGGTATTGGCCTTCTGCAGTACAAAAGTAGAGATTGGCTTCAAATCCCTGATGCCTTTGGTACCCCAACTTTCTTTAACATACATCATTTTTTTTTCATGGTGAAACAGTAGTATGGATTGAATTGAAGTGGAGGTGTGCAGAGGTTTTCTTTCTGTAGTCACAATTAAGATATACTGGAACACTCTCCCTGCATTGGATTCATGGCACTGGACAGAGGCTCTGAACATTGAATGTGGTAAAGGGCCTTTTCTTCCACTTTGACAGATTTCTGGGACTCTGTGCTGGACTGTTCAGTCCTGCATTTCATTGCAGTCGCTGATTTTAGTTGTACTGTGGTGCTAATCTGGGATACTCTCTTAGGAACTCGCGGATGGGTTTCCACAAACTACAGATTGCTGCATAATAAGTAACAGTGGACTGTAAGTTTTCCTGGCAAGGTAATAAAGCCATATACTGGAATTCATGTAACAGCGCATCTGAAACATAATGTGCAAACATTTCTATCTAGCCATTTGAACTTAGCAAAAATATATCCTAAGTATTTATAATATGTATTTATTGATGCACACAACACTAACGAAATATATAGGTCTTGGACATTTGCAGGTGTAAATACAGATCTGCGCATGTATTATGGGCTGGGAAGATTGATCCTGAAGCTAGTGATGCTTTAGAACTTCTCATTTGCACAGGCCCTTTCTAAGCCCCTGTGCCTAATTTCATGCAGATAATTTTGTGAACTCTTTTTTTATTTTTATTTTTGTGGAGCTGGGATTGAACCTGGGGCAGGGGGAGGAGGGTTCAACCTCTGAGCTACACCTCCATCCCTATTTATTTTTTAATTTTGAAACATGGTCTCTCTCACTAAGTTTCTGAGGCCAGCCTTGAACCTGCAATCCTCCTGTCTCAGCCTTCTGAGAACTGGGATTACAGGCATGGACTACCACCATGCCCAGCTTGTGGACTCTTTATTTTATTTTTTTTAAGATTCCCCCATACTCACTCCTCTACCCTTTGCCCAACTTTACAAACTTCAGGCCTCTTAGGCTGAACCTACTCCTTATGCTGAATATGTCTAAGCTGTACCTATGCTTATATTAATTAAATATATTAGTTTCTCTTTCATACTAGTACATGAAACTTCAAAAAAATCTGCCAGCTGCAAAATTAAAAAAAAAAAAAAAATGAACGGATTGTGTGGAACCTCCCTCTACCAGTTGTTTACAAGGCGATGTGTATCTTGGACATTTAGCAAACAATAACATCATGTTTTACTGATAGTGACTGTATCCTAAATTTCCAAACTGATAACTCACAATTGTGATTCATGTATTCCTGAGAATCCCCCGACCTGATGTGCTATTTACCTAGAGTATAGTGTATACTTTATTAGACTTGCTTAGTTTAGTAAGATCGAAGGAGCTTATCTTGCCCCAGCCTCCCCAAGAAAAATTAATTTAATGCCTGTTTTGTGAGGCATGCTTTCCTGGCTCCATGTGACTATTTTAGTAATTTTCCTGCTAAGAACTCACTTGTTACAGGTGACTCTGATTTGAGAGCAGCTGTTGATTCTCAGTGTACGGAATCGCTATCTTTCTTCCTTTTTCAAAGAGTTCCTTTATTGTTCCCCGCCTGTTGTTTGATGTAAAAGCTAATTTAGTTTAGGTTATTTTTTTAAAAATGCACCTGGTGTTCAAGCCATCACATTTCTTGTGCAAACAGCACTGCTACTACTGGGGAAGAAAAGACCCCCCAAAAATATAACCCAGTTTTAAAAAGGAACCAAGTATTTGTCTATTAAAAAAAAAGTATTCTAAATGAATTCATGGAACCATGTATTAGCCATTTAAAGCTCAGGTTAGTCAGTAATGTAAGGGAGGTGCGATGTTCAGACAGTGAAGGGGGAATGACAGTGTGTTCGGGTCACAGGGCCCCTGCTGGATGTAGAACAGAGCAGGATGACTGCAGAGTGGAGTGTGGCCGCCTAGTTTGTCCTACCAGGAAGTCCCTGTCCAGTCCCACTGGCCTGCTTGACCACTGAACACATGTTGATGACTTTGCAGCCACCTGAAGGGCTGGGACGGAGGGAAACGAGCTGGCAGGAGGATGCAGAATTGGAAGCCAGATTGCTTTGGGAGGAAGGGGGTGGTCACACAATCTGGGTTTCAGTTCCTGCTGTGCCACTCATTTTTTTGTGACCATGGGAAAGTTACTCATCTCTCTGGAATCCCAGTTTCCTCCCTTATGAGAAGAAGGCGGTACCTAGGTAGTTCTTGGAGGTTCCCTTCAAGTGCTGACCTTCCGTGTGTCTGAGGAGTAGGAAATAGCAGACTATCAGGAAGGGTGGAAACCCAGCAGGGGGCAGGAAAGCATAAGGCAGATGGTGGAAATGACCCGGCAAGTTTCCTGGGAGAGGTTAGGGTTGAGGTCTGGGAGAACTCCCTTGCACCTTGGGAACATCTTGCAAGGAGCCATTGATCCCTCTGCGTCTCTGCCCCTTGGTGAACCTAGCTGTGTTTGTGCTCAGTGCTTACTGGCTTGCCGGCCTCCCCGCACTGCCCTTTCTAGTTCTTTCTCTGGTCATGTCTTCAAGATGTGTCTAGAGACCCACCAGCGCAGTGGGTTTTCTTTCTCACTCTGAAGCCTGGTCGACGTGATTTCTCTGCAGATTCAGACCTATTTATCTTGTCATTGTCCTGCGGAAAGAATCAGATACAATTGCGTTTGTTTTTGTCTGAGTTCACACTTAGGAGTGAGCTTTTGTAATCAGCAGCCTGGGTTCAGTTTGAATTGTCTGAGCCCTTGCCAAGTTGCTACTGCATTGTTTAGTTAGCTTCCATTGAACTTCTGTCAAATTCTCAGTTTCTGGGCAGTGTGTAAAAATAGCCCCATCTTTCCAGTGTTTGATGATCTATTGGTGGCGGCTTATGCAAATCTAAGTACAAGTGACAGGATAATAATATTAATACTGATGTAATGAAAGCAGCGGGCATTTGCTGAGCACTTAATGTGCTCAGCAAAGTGTGCTGCGCACTTTATATGCACTAAACGTATGTTACACATAGACACACACAAAAAGTTTAATTCTCACGACAGCTCTAGGAGACAGAGATTATTATGATCCTACTTGTACAGATGAGAAAACTGAGACCCAGAAAGTAACTTGCCCAAGGTTTACACGGGAGGCATAGGTAGGATTACCTTTTACACTTTAGAGAATTCCAAATTAGCGACAGGTAAGTGTGAAATCTATTGATGTGTGTGGATGCCAGAAGGAGGTAGGGTTAAGTTTAGATGGGATTAAGAGATACAGTGGTTTAAATTATTCTGTAAGAAGGGTCATCATTGTGTGAAAAGGATGAAAAGGCATTTCAAGCAGCAGGCGCTACCCAGTATTTGGGAATCTGAGACAGGAGGACTGCAGATTGGAGGCCAACTTTAGCAACTTAGTGACATCCTCAGCAACTTAGCGAGCCACTGTTTCAAAATAAAAATAAATAAATAAATAAAATAGGGCTGGAGGTGCAGCTGGGATGCAGAATGCACCTGGGTTCAATCCCCAATATCAAGAAGAAGAAGAAGAAAATCAGGAGCTAATTGCTGGAGGAGTAAACATAAAGGAGCCCAACAACTCACAGGTGTGTTCAGCTGGAGTGAAGGGCACCGCCCCATCATCCAGTGGCAGCGAGGTATCAGAATGAAAGGAGCAAAGTTATTTTGTGAGCTGCAGTGCGGGCGTTGCTGTAATTAGTAGCAGGTCAACACCTTATAAAATCTCACCGGAGTGTAAAGACATATTTCTAACAGAAATGTGTTAGTCTGCAAAGCAAATAAGGTGCAAGCATAACCATCCTGCCCTTAGGAGATCTCTGCTTGGCTCGACTTCCCGGGTGACATGAGCTTCACACCCTTGCTTTCAGCTGTCACCGTCTTTGCTTCAGTTCCTATTAATTAGCTCTGAGCCTTGGGTCTGTAGGCACTTGAAGCTACTCAGGACATATTTTGCTCCAACCCCCTGGACAGCTGGGGAGATTCGCCTTTTCCTACACGTCTGCCTTGCCCTGGCATCCACATTAAACACTCCAACAAGGCAGGTGCCTTGGGGAAGAGAGGTGGCAGCGGCTGTTGGCAGACACACATGTGCTGCGACAGCTCCCTTTCGGGCTGCAGATGGTAGGCGCTGGTTAAGAGGTTTAAACTTGGGCGAGAGCTAGAGGCAAACAGGGGAGACCTAGATTTGTGGGTGCTCAGTAAAAAACAGTCAAAGGAGGAACCGTGTGGGTAGTATGATAGGTTGTTTCAAGGGCTTTCCCCTCAAAAGTGGAAAAGCAAAGCAAGACCAGCCGTCTGCAGGGATTTCTCCAGGCTTGTCAATGCCTGGGTTGTTTGTCTAATCATTAATTAACTAATGAATTACTTTGTTTATCATCCTCCTGGTTTGGAAAGGTTTTGTGGCTGTGCCTTTGTAAATCTGTCCAACAAGAGAATCATAGGAAACAAACAAGTTAGCATATCTCTTTTTAAATGGCTATAACAAAATGACTACACGTCAATAACAGATCTAAAAATGAGTACCCGTTGTACCTTGGGGTTTCAGAACACTGATTTAATCACTGAGAGCAACAGAAGGGAGAGTCCTTTAGAAATGTGGGTCATGGCCGGGCATGGTGATGCATGCCTATAATCCCACTCCTTGGGAGGCTGAGACAGGAGGATCGCACGTTTGAGTGAGACCATTAACAACTTAGCAAGATCCTGTTTCAAAATAAAAGGGTTGGAGGTATAGTTTAGAGGTAGAGTGCTCTTCAGTTCCTCACTACCAAAAAAAAAAAAGAAAATAGAAGAAAGAATGTGGATCATGAAACCAAAGCTCTAGGAGGAGTGGTGAGGTCCAGTAGCTTCAGAGATGATATAAGATCCATTGAGACTTCCAAGAGACTTCCAAGTAGAGTGGGGACTGATGGGGACTAGGATAATTTTTCTTTTATTTTCTGCTTTAAAAAATGTGCTTTTCCTTTAAACTTCACATTGTCTAGCAATTTCTTGTTTCCCAGTTTCTGTAGAGGTTGGTGTTTTTGACACTCCAGTGCTGGCATGGTAACTCTTGTTTTTGGCTTGCCTATTTTTCTTTTAACGCCCCTTCTGCCTTTTGCAGCACTGTAAAGTCAGCAGTAGTATGAACTCCCCAGCCTGTGCAGCCCTTACATGCCCCACCCCATCCTGAGGGTCTTCATAATCTGTTCCCGCTGGGCTTGGTTGTATGGCCCCCCAGAATCTAAAGTTGGGGGGAGCATGAATCAAAATGATTATGGATTATGGATCAAATGTTCTAGTGATGGATTGTGGCTAAGGCAAGGGTTTGGCAATCACCTGGGGTTTCAGGTCACTAATTTCAATCACTGAGAACTAAAGGGGAGGCCCTTCAGAATGTGAGACATGAAACCAAGGCAAGGAGTGAGGAGTGGCCAGGTGGGCGTCCAAGTGACTTCAGAGATGATAGAATGTCCACTGAGACTTCAGGTAGAGTTGGGACTGATGAGGACGGGGTGGATTTAGCTTTGGAGAGCTGTAGGATTTAGACTTGGGACACCTATGTGGTTTTGGTGTGTTGTACCATATCAAGGGCTGACCAGAATGATGGCACTCATGTTTAAGGAAGTTGGAGTAAACATGGGTGTCACTTGCATGACAGCAAGACTTGTGAAGGGGGTGAACAGAAGTGTCCATCTTTCTAGACCCATTTCTACTTAGTTCCCTGTATGCCCTCTATGCATCGTATTTAGGATGCTACCAAATCTAGGCCACCATAATGATGCGCCATAGGGAGCAGCAGCGTGGGCTTGGACTCAGAGAGACATGAGTTCAAATCTAGCCTCCATCAGACCTGGGCAAGCTGATCTCAGCCTCTGTCCTTGCAATGACAAGATGCAGGTGATAGTCCTGCTTCAGAAGACTACTGCATGGAAAGCAGCCAGCACGGTGCCGAGCACACACACAGTGCCTGTTTAGTTGCGCTTACCACCCACTGGGACCACAGGCAGTCCTTTTAATTCTGATTATAAAAGCGATGGGATAACCATGGAAGAATCCCTCAGAATCCAGTGAGAGACATCCCTGAAATTTCTGCTACAGCAAAAATGCAAATTATTACTGGGTACATTTCTGGCAGACATATGAGCCATTTACATAATGAAACCTCTCTAAGATTATTCCTATTAATAGCAACCCTTCTAAGTATGAATCTGACCATTTTGTGTTTAGAATCATTCTCTCTGTGAACAGATTCCTTTTTATTGTCATGTCTTCGTAATATCTTCTGACAAGTATCATTATCTCTTTACTTCATATTCCAGTGTTGATGATTTTTGTGAGTTCTTAACATATTCGTTTACAACCTTATTTTTTAATACTGCATCACTAGGATTTCGGGGCTCGGGAGGAAAGGCCGTTGCTTCTTTTCTTGGTTGAACATGCACGGGTGCATGGAGGATGCTCCGGGCAGCATGGTGCCGGCACAACAGGGCTCTCTAACCTGGCGTGCTCTGCCGTCTCCCTTTGCACTGAAGTCATTGTTCCCTTAGCTTTTCCACAACCCGATACCCTGTTGATGAACCCCCAAGCACTTTAGCATGTGTCTGTACACCCATTTTGACCACTTGCTTAGGCCCTTGAATTTTTTTATGGGGACATGGGATATACCATTTAGCTATTAGGCTGGTTCTGTAAATGGACTCACAGCAGCCAAACAGTAGTCGGGCTCATGGCTCCTCTGGAAGCTGTTCCCCTGTGCACAGGTAGGGACTTTTGCTGTTTGCCTCGGACCCTTAGCCAGAGTGTCGTCAAGTATAGAGGTGCCCAGATGCTTGATGAAGGAATTAATGAGCGTGAATGTGAGAGCCCCTGGGGAGACATTTCCCTGGGAGGAGGGTCCTAAGTCCCATTCTAGCCTTGTGATTCTGTCCATGCAGACGCAACCTCGAAAACAGGAAGAACATGGAGGGACTTTCTTGGGAAGTATTCTCATCCTGACCTTTATAACAGCTAATAAATGGTCAGGATATCTTTGAAAACTGCTCTTTCCACAAAAAGGTTATACACACTCTAAGCAGGCAGCTTTGGCACATTAAAAAAAATGGGGGAGCAAAGCTGGGTGTGGTGGCACTTAACCACCCAGTACTTGGGCTGGGGGTTGGGGTGGGGGGCTGAGGTAGAAGGATCACAGGTTTGAGGTCAGTCTCAGCCTCTTAGCAGGGCTCTCAGCAACCTAGCGAGGTCCTGTTCCAAAATAAAAAATAAAACAGGTCTGGGAGTGGACTTCAGAGGTAAAATGCCCCTGGGTTCAATTCCCACTACCAAAAAAGAAAACAAAAGGCAGAGGGAAGCAAAACAATAAATAAATAAGTTTAAATGTAGCTTTTATTTTAAGGACAATTTTACTGTGATTTTGAAATATGGCTTTACTAATTAATATTCCTTTTATTGCCAGTAAGGAAAACACACTAGAAGCAACTTATAAGAAATTCAAGTTTTTTTTGGGGGGTGGGGGGTGGGTACTGGAGGGCAAACCCAGGGGCATTCTACCTCCAAGCTATGTTCCCTTCTCCCCTGCCCTTTATATTGTTTATTTTGAAATAGGGTCTCACTAAGTTACTGAGGCTGGCCTCCAAGCCAAGATCCTCTTGTCTCAGCCTCCTAAATACTGGAATTACAGATGTGCCACCATGTCTGGCTCCAGGAATGGGGATTTTAACAATGACACAAAGATGTCCTATGGATTTTAGGGAAGGATGCAGCTGGGCTTAGGTTATGGAAAACAAAACAGGACAATCAAAATAAACCTGAAATCAAAGCTCAAACTCCACAGTACGGCTGGGTTTTGGAGCATGTGTTAGCCTTCCGGTGCTATAACAAAACTATCAGAGATGATCAAGTTATAAAGAGAAACGGTTGGTTTGAGCTTACAAGTTTGGAGGTCTCGGACCATGATTGGCTGGCTGCCTTGCTTCTGAGCCTGTGTGAGCAGCACAAACCCCTCATTTCTTGGCCTGGGAGCAAAAGAAGGAAGAGGTGGGGCCACCGTCCCCATCCAGGGCATGCCCTCGGTGACCAGAAGACCTCCCACTAAGACCACACCTCTTAAAGGTTCAACCACCTTTTGGCAGGGCATGGTGGTGCAGGCCAGTAATCCCAGTACTTCGGAGGCCCAGATGGAAGGATCACAGGTTCGAGGCCACCCTCAGAAACTTTGTGGGGCCTTTTGCATCATATGGAGACCCTGTTTCAAAATAAAAAATAAAAAGGGCAGGGGAATAATGCAGAGGTAGAATGGTTTAATCCCCAGTAAAACACACACACACACACACACACACACACACACACACACACACACACACACGGTTTTACACCCTCTCAAAAGTGTCATGCTGGGTACCAAACCTTTACCTGTGGGCCTTTGGGGGACATTCCAGATCCAAGGGGAGCAAGTCACGTGGTGTGGACAGGACTGCTTCCTGCTTCCATCTGTGCCAGTAGGCAATTTCCAGACACACGGCTGCTGAGTAGACAGCCTGGTGCGTAGCCCTGTAGAGGCTGCACCGAGGAGGCGGGACTGTTTCTCTATCTTTACTTATGCTGCTGTTGAAGATTTTGTAATCATCGCTGCTAATATTTCTGGAGAAAAGAAATAATTAAGATGCCTGTTGTTCTGTTGTGGCGGTTTCTATTTGCAGGACTCATTAGCATCTCTGCTCAGAATGAGCAGCCCTTTTCTGGTCGGCATGCGCTAAAATCACTCAGTGTGATTGGTGCCCTGCGTCACCTCCTTCCAGTTTGTTCTCCGTCTCGCTCCCACCTGCTGCCTACAGGTGACTTCCACCAGTGCTGGGTGGGCCAGCAGGACGGAGCTGGGTGGATATGCATTGAAGAGGCCCCTGTCGTAGGTGTGATGTTCATGTTGGAGCTGTTCATGCAGTGGTTCAGGAAGCAGATGGAAGGTGTTTGGGAGCCTCTTGTAGTGGCTCACTGCAGCCAAAGAAGAGAAGACACCTGTGCTGCCACCTCTGTTGTCCACTACAAGGTGACATTGAATTCACTATGTAGACTCCCATAGCCCCAGATCACCTGAAACTTGGGAACTTTGAGGCATTCTACCCCCAAGCTATATCCCCAGCCTTTTTTTATTTTGAAATCGGCTTGCAAAGTTGTTGAGGCTGGCCTTGAACCTGTGATCCTCCTCTATCAGTCTCCCAAGTATTGGGATTATAGGTGTGCCTGGCTTTGGAGCTCTTGCGACCCAAAATTCTATATTTAAAGGAGGAAATAGACCCAGAGGAGTAACAATGGCTTGACCAAGAGCTCAGACCGGAGCCAGAAGTGGACACATGGGCTCCTTGTTCCTACGCTAGCTCCCTTTCTGCTGTTCTACATTGTCTCCCTAAAAGAATCATTTTCAGTGCCACTGCTCAGTCCTGAGCAGGAGCCTCCTATCACTGTGAGCTTGCTAGAGCTGCCAAAATGAGGAGCCACAGGCTGAGGGGCTTGAACGGGAGACACTTCTTTTCTTAGGACTCTGGAGATGAGACATCTGAGACCAAGTGTCAGCAGAGTGGGTTTCTTCTGTGGTCTTTCTCCTGGAGTGGAGGGCTCCTTCTGTGTTCTCTCACGGTGTTTGTGTCCTACTCCCCTCTTCATATAAGGACACTGGTCATATTGGATTAGTGTCCACCCATGTGACCTCACTCCACCCTAACTACCTCTTGAAAGGTCTGTCTCTAAATAGAGTCAGCCCTCTGGATCGCTTGATTCCGCAAACAACTTCAGGACCAAAAATATTTGCAAAAAGAGGCGTCTGTACTGAATATTTACAGGCTTACTCTCTTTGTGTTTGTTTCCTAAACTATACAGCATAACAGCAATTTACATAGCATTTACATTGTCTTAGGCATTATAAGTAGTCTAGCGATGAGTGTACCGGAGGATGTGCACAGGTTACATGTAAATTCGGTATCATTTTGTAGAAAGGAGTTGAGCATGGGTAGACTTGAGTTTCCACAGGGCGGGGCTGGAATCAGTACTTCCCCCCCCCCTCAGATACTGAGGGGGCTACCCTGCAGTTGCATTGTAGGGGACTGGATTCAGGGTTTCTACCAATGAATTTAGGGGTGGGGCACAATTTAGCTCATACTAGTATCTATACATTGATTTGATTTATCGATTGATTATGGATTACATTGGTTACTTAGTCTTTAAATGATCTTTTATTTCAATAGGCTCTTCAGTTGTTAATTTTTTTGTGTGTGGTACTGGGGATTGAACTCAGGGGCATTCTACCTGCGAGCTACACTCCCAGCCCTATTTTTTATTCTTTATTTTGAAACCGAGTCTCACTAAGTTGCGGAGTGCCTCACTAGGTAGCTGAGGCTGGCCGCGAACCCGGATCCTCCGGTCTCAGCCTCCCGAATGCTGGGATTACAAGTGTGCACCACCACGACCGGCTCCAGTTGTTAATTTTGCTATAATGGGCAGCCAGCTAATGCACTCATTCTAATGCCCCAAATGTTTTTAATTGCCCACTGTATGTCAGGCATTATGCTGGGCACTGGGGAAACCTCTGCAAACACGGGCAACTTATTTCTGCCTGTCTGGGTTTGCAGTCCAGCAGGGAGGGCAGATAATTCAGAAGGAATCTGCAAGGATGGTGAGGAAAGGGAAAGTAAGGTGCCATTTTGGTAAAGTCCCCCAGTTTTTATTCAGATGTTCCACAGGGTCACATTTGTGTTCTTGTCAGCTGGTCTTTGCCTCTTGGTGGCTGCTGCAGCGTTTGTATATTTGGGGTGCTTGGTATCAGAAGGTTAAGGCTGTGCTCCTTCCAAACATGTTCTTTCATTGCCAGATTGCTCGCTCAGTAACTGGATTGCTTATGTGTACTCTACATTTTTTTTTTTTTTTTTGGTAGAGAGGAGAAAGCTGCTATTTTTACTATTTTCAAATAGTATTCTGATGACTCCTTGATAGAGTGGTTGGTTACTATACAGAGCCCCATCTGTTTCTCTCCTGGGACCCTGAGTCACATTTCTGTCCCAAATGTCTGGCACGATGCCTGGCATTTAGTAGGTCTTCAGTAAATATTTGCTGCATTACGTGTGCTGATTGAAAAGTTGCCGACTACGACTAGCTCTCTGAGCATCATCAACACCTCTCCAAAAAGACTGTGCACCTCTGCCCAGGAACGCCTGTGAGTCACATGGGGTCTGATGGACTTGGCACCTTGTGAGTGGTAGGCATTGCCATCCCGAAATCCCCGGCTGGCTCCTCCAGGGTGGCCATTCATTCCTGCACCGCGGACCACGGAAGATGCTTAGAGTGAGGGTGGGAAAGGTCTGCACAGGTTAATGCATCGACATGGTTTGCAAAATGCAGCTTGCTCAGTTGACCCCCCCTGGTGCCTGGACATAAATGAACACCCATCCGTTGCTAGCAGGCAGGTAGTACGCTCTGTTTCGCTTCTGCGGCAGTCACAGCTGCCTTCATTACAGAATCACAGAGAAGTGAATTAAGGTGAACTCTGAAAGAAGGGAGAGACGCAGCGCAGCGCGCTTGATGGATGTGGGAGTGGGTGTGGGAAGGTTGTTCCAGGCATAAAGATGGCATCAGCGAGGCTCGGCTGTTTTTCCATTTCCAGTCCCCGTTGACAGTTTTTATTGTCTAACATTTTTAAAAGTGTCCTCTAAACCTCCGGCTGTTCAAAAAAACAAGTATTTCAGGGTAGAGATGGTGTCAAGTGATAAGAGATGCATTCTATGATCGGTGGCAGAAACAGAGGTGGAAGCTGCAGCGTGATGAGAATTTAAACATACAGAAGTCAAAAAATTCAGGAGTTAAAGTTAAATGGCAAATGTGACTCAGTCCCCTCGGGCATATGGTAGTAGCGTTTTTCTGAATCGTGGCATATTCTGTTAAATTTAAGCCCTTGTTTTTTGCAAAGTCTTTGTGTCAAGGTTGCAATGTGAGTGGTAACTTTAGACTTTCCTGACTTTTTATAATTCTCACCCACAGTCTATGCTGTTATAGCATTTGTGAACTGAAATTCAAGATTGCTTATAAAAATCAAGTAAGTGGTACTCTGCTCAGTCTATGGTGCAAAGTCTGTGTGATTGTGAAGAAAGGACTCTTTACTTGAACACGACTTAATACTGAAACAATACAAATACCATAAACATTACAAATTTAACCTTTTCCCCCCCTTCCTTCCTTTCTTTTTCTTTTTCTTTTTTTGGGGGGGCGGGGGTGGCATACTAGTGATTGAACCCAAGGACATTCTACCTCCAAGCTACACCCCTAGCCATTTTTGTTTTGAAACAGGTTTTCACTAGGTTGCTCAGAGTCTCTCTGTGTTGCTGAGGCTAGCCTCGAACCTATGATCCTCCTGTCTCAGCCTCCCAAGTACTAGGATTACAGGCATGCACCACCACACCTAGCTCATGGTAACCATTTTTAAATAGAAAGTTCATTCACATTATTGACAACCATCTCCACCATCTATCTCCAGAACTCTTCGTTGTGCAAAATTGAAGTTCTACTCATTAAATAACAATTGTCCTTTCCTTCCTTCCCCTATTTCCTAGCAAGGAGCATTCTACTTTCTCTCTGACATTATCTACTCATATAAGGTGAATCAAATGGTACTTGCCATTTTATGACTGGCTAATTTCACTTAGCTGCTATATTTTTATTGGGATATAAATTACAAACCATGAAACTCAGTGGTTTTTCATCATATTCCCAACAGATATATATATATATATATATATATATATTTTTTTTTTTTGAAGAGAGTACATCGAGTGCTTTTCTTAGTTCTCAGAAACGCACACATGCTTCTTCTCTAACAAGTCCAGTTATAAAAATGCCATGAAATTAATGGGAACAAAAGGTTAGGGGGAAGTGTCTAGATTATGCTTAGTTTGATTCAGATAGATAAAATATTTTTGTTAGCATGTTTGCTTTAATTGAAGTGTCTTCGCTCTGCCTCCTGGAGCCAGCAATATGTGATTATTCATTGTTGTTCTTATGATGCAATTGTTTGCATGCGAAGATGGTTATGATGTGTTAGGAATAAATTCAACAGAAGCAAAATTTTCTAAAGCCTGGATTTATTCAAAGATCAATTTTGAATTGGCGGAATTATAGACAGAATTGGCATCTGAGTTATTTGAGATCTGGAATTCTCAGTGGCAAAGAGAATATTTAGGTCTAAGAAAAGAATGCCACTTCATGTTTATGTACTGCTGGTAGGAGTGCTCTTTGGTACAACCATTTAGGAAAATTGGCATTATCCAGTAAAGAAGAATGTGCATATGAAGGGACTTGGAGATTTCCCCTACAAAAACGTGTGTTTGTGTGTATAGGAGTATTGTAGGCTCTCTGCCACAACTTTACGTGTGTTAATAATGGTTTTAAAGTTAAACCTAAGTCATTGGGCTATTGATCAGAGTAGATTAAACAAATATAATCAAATAGAATACTACACAACAATGAAAACGAATGACCTAAAACTATGTAGAACATACAGGTAAATCTTAACAACCGGATATTTAGGCAAAAAGAAAAAACAAAAAACCAAAAACCTAGGCCACAGAAAACTCATACAATATGAATGATTCTGTTTTAAAGTTTTTTAAAAAAATATACATAGCAAGTAAAGTGATATATCATCCTGAGACAAGAGAAGTCTGGGAACCTAAAATGACATTATCTCTGTTCTGAGTGTATGTTGAAATGAAAGCTACTGGCGATTTCTGCTCTTTCAGTGCTCATGTGAAATTTCTAAGCCCCCTGCATAGTAAGTCTTTAAAGTGTCACATACACACTACTGGCAGGCTGAAAACCAACAGGGAGATAGCTGGGTAAAAAAGAAATCATGTATGCAGAACATTTTTATTAAAAAAAAAAAAATCTACATTCCTGAAATAGAATTTTTGGAGAGAAGCTTTTCTTGAATGATGGTAGATTGAAGGCTGTGGCTAAAAATAGAGCTGCAAATTTTAATAAATGAAAATTAGTCAAGATCCTAATCAGTACTTCCTGTGTTCAATACTAATTTTGTCACTTCGTTGCTTTAGTTAACGTGGGCTATACCTAGTCTCTCATTTCTCAGACTTTTTGCTTGTTGGATTGTTAGGAGCCCACCACTCCCACTCTGTCACCACCACCACCACCATCATCATCATCATCATGGTCTGGAATGCATGCTTTTATGAGCTGTGAGATAAGATCTTTATAAATATCTCATTTAATACCAGCATGGGCCTGCCTCAGGAACCTCAGGGTCTTTGCATGACTCTAAAATAGCAGCCCCCTCCATTTCCATTTCCATCCCCTTTACTTGTTTAGTTTTTCCTTATTACACTTACATGCACTTGCTTGTATCTCATCTCCCATTAAGAGACAGGAGAGTGGAGAGAGGTTTGCAGGCTATGAGAGAGGGGCCTGTGCCTCATGTTTCAGTTCAGGTGTCTTCAGCATCTGGAACTGGGCCTGGTGCATCTAGAAGCTCAGTAATTATGCATCGAGTGAATGAATGATTGAATTAGCCCAATAACTCTTTGGGCTAATGAGTTAGATATTGCTATTACTATTCTCCAGATTTTCTGTTCTTAAATGGAGGCTCAGTAGGTTAAATTTGTTGCAATTGTTCTCCCAGTCTGTGAATGTTGAGGCTGGTTATTCAAAGCCAGTGTCCCTGACACCGAAGCGAGTTGTCATTGATGGCTCCCCTTTGCTGCCTGTCATCTGCTGCTCATTCTGTTGTGACTTTCGAAATTGTTTTGCATAGAGCGTCTTTCCTTCTTTGCAGACTATCAAATCTTCATTGGTTTAATTCCTTGAATGCACCTTTCTAACAAATGATTATGTCCCCCTTTTAGGACTAGTTCTGTTTTGCATATGCAAAGACCCCCCCCCCCCCACACACACACACATTTCAGATTCGGCTAATCCCAGCCCTCTGTGCTCACATCCATGCGTGCCTTGGTTGGTGCGATTGTCTAGGGCTGAGCGCAGCAGACAGGCTTCCAGAGGGAAGGATTCCCAGATAACCCACTGAGCGCGTTATCTCCTAAATGCATGTGGCATCATGCCGTTTCTAATGGCATCTCATGACCTTGGGTTCTAAACAGGTGCTGCCTTGTCACACGCCCTCATTTGTCACTTGGTACATTACTAGATATACTGAAATAACACAGATGGGGAGAGCAAAATACCTTTCCAGGCTGCCTGGGAAGCATTTATAACTTTATAAAGCATTTACCTTCATAATTCTCTCTTTGTTTGTTTTGGGATACAGGAACTGACTTTGAAGTTAAAAATAGAAGAACTAATGTTAGAAGCTGAGGTCGTCATGCCTTTTAATAGAATCTCAAATCTGGGCAGGTTCTGAGGGTCCTCTGGGTCACTGAGAGGGTCCTGCAGGAGTGCAGGCCAGGCTGCTCAGGGGGCTCTTGTGCGTCCTAGAACCGGGGTCACCCTGTATGGGGCCACTTTCACAGCCCACCTGTGTCATCCTGGGCACATTGCTGTACAGCCATCCATGCCAAGGAAGGTAAAAGCCTTCTCTTGGGTCATATGTTGACTACCAGTTGATCATCAGAAGCCCCTCTTAGCTCTTAGGCCATCTGGCCTCTTTATCAAAGCTATCTCTTTTGGACCTGGCTGACTGTTGACAGAGTTTGGAGGATCTCTGTTAAGGCTGCATATTGTCTGTTGCTCAGACATCTCAGGATCCCAGGAAGGAGGGTCTTCACCTTGGCTGGTGTGTGTGTACTCCATCATTTCAGTTTATTAAGTCCTCAGTGAAGGAGAGGAAGGGCCACATTTTCCCACTGGGACACTCTGACCATCTTGATAGCTTCTCCTGCCCCTTCAGCTCTGCCTCGATTTCCCCAACAAGACAGAGGTTCTCCTGCTGTCCTGTGCTCCCTGAAACTAACACCCAAAAGGAGACTGAAAATCCTCCAGGAGTTTCCAAACTCCCTCAAATAGCCAGGGACACAGAGGTCACAAAGAAAGACCAAGCCACCAGACAATTTTAATATTTCGTGAGTTCTCACTGTAAGTCCAGACTCTAGATTTGGCGCTTTGTATCTGTTGTAAAGTTCAGTTGCCACAACAACCCCACAGCACACAGTTACTGTTATTAGCTCCATTTGGCAGATGAGGAAGTTGAGGCTCAGAGAGGGTAAGCAATTTGCCCAGATTGCAGAGCTTCAAGCCATAGAGCTCTGATTTCAACCTCAGTCTGGCTCCAGGGCTTATTCCACCCACTGCTTATTGCGAGCTGTATATGCATATGTTATATATACTATGATAATACAATGTCATATTATATGTATGTATCTATATTTCAATGTGTATATTCTGTATATATCTATATCTATCTCTCCTTATATATCTGAATATGTATATTCTGTATATGTTGATTTAGAAAAACTAGCATACAAGAAAAGAATGAAGGACAAGTCACCTGCCAGCCATGAACATGTTTTGTCTCCGGTGGTAGACATTTTTAAAGCAGGACCCTGGAGACTGTACTGTTGTGAGCTGT
This sequence comes from Graphiurus murinus, assembly GCA_004027655.1. NCBI lineage: Eukaryota > Metazoa > Chordata > Mammalia > Rodentia > Gliridae > Graphiurus > Graphiurus murinus. Next base: position 46,484 of record PVLC010006561.1, on the reverse strand, counting down.
CACTTGTCTGTGTGTTGGGGCATGTGGCTGTGCCACTCTCGAGCCCACACAGCGTGATCTTATGACTCACAAAGTTCTCCATCTCTTATAGATAGTTCTACTAGTGATTTTCCATCAATAAAGATCTCAGGTTTATAATTTGCCCAAGTGATCTACTTGTCCAACATTTAATTCTCCAGATGCCTTGCTGATGTTAGGAATGCTGTGCTCGATTTCCTTGAGTGTACATCTCTTTGAACCTCTCTGGTTGCTTCCTTTGGGTGAATTTCTAGGACAAGAACTTCTGGCTCAAATGGGACGGGTCTTTATAGAAGATTTCTGATACATGTGATTAGATTACTGTCTTTGCAAACTCACCAACCATGAAAAAGAATGTTCCTGTGTCTCACTCTGCACAGCACTAAGCACTGTAATTACGAGACAGAAACAAACAAACAAAAACCTTGCCAAATTGATAAGTTAAAAATTATATCTTGTTTCAATTTGCTTTTACTGGTGCGGTTTTGGGTAAGGTTGGATGTTTTCCTCATTTTTTGTTTATATTTCTTTTTTTTTTTTACATTGGTTATTCATGCTCTTTATTTTCTGTTAAGTTTACTTTTTTACTCATAATTATATGGATTTATTTTGGTTTAAAGATATTTACTCTCTTAAGTGGTGTTACAAATATTTTTTCCCTTTGATATTTTCCTTTAAATCTTATTCCTGGTGATTTAGATGTACAAATAGTCAAAACATTTGTATAGTCAATGCATTAGTGATTTTTTTTTTTCTTGCTTTCATGCCTTGAAAATCCTTCTGTTTCAGCCGGGCGTGGTGGCGCGCACTTGTAATCCCAGCATTCGGGAGGCTGAGACCAGAGGATCCGGGTTCGCGGCCAGCCTCAGCTAACTAGTGAGGCACTCCGCAACTTAGTGAGACTCGGTTTCAAAATAAAGAATAAAAAAAAAAATAGGGCTGGGGGTATAGCTCGGAGTTTACATGAAAATAAACTCCAAATGTAAGCAGGTTCCTCGGCCAGCCTCAGCTACTTAGTGAGGCACTCCACAACTTAGTGAGACTCGGTTTCAAAATAAAGAATAAAAAATAGGGCTGGGGGTATAGCTCGGAGGTAGAATGCCTCTGAGTTCAATCCCCAGTACCCCCCCCCCAAAAAAAAAGAAAATCCTTCTGTTTCCAAGCTGGGCGTGGTGGTGCACGCTTGTAATCCCAGTACTTGGGAGGCTGAGACTGGAGGATCCCGGTTTGCGGCCAGCCTCAGCTACTTAGTGAGGCCCTCCGCAACTTAGTGAGACCCTGTTTCAAAATAAAGAATGCAAAAATAGGGCTGGGGGTGTAGCACGGAGGTAGAATGCCCCTGAGTTCAATCCCCAGTACTGCAAAAAAAGAAAAAAAGAAAATCCTTCTATTTCCTAAAATCAGGTAGATAACACCTATAATGTCTTGTAGCTCTTTTGTTATCTCATGGCTTACATTTGGAGTTTATTTTCATGTAAAATTTCAGACATGAGGATCTAGTGCACTTTTACCAAAAGGTTAATCAGTTGTTCTCACATCATTAATTCAATACTTTCTCCCACTTTATTACCTTTAGGTTCACCACCTTTATTACCTAAATGTTTTCATAAAGTTGGATATACTTCTGAGCTCTATATTCTACTCTCTCTTCTTCCTTTGTGTGTGTGTGTGTGTGTGTGTGTGTGTGTGTAGTATTGGGGAATTTAACCCAGGGACAGTCTACCTCTGAGCTACACCCCCAGCCCTTTTTATTTTTTGTTTTGAAACAAGGTCTCACTAGGTTGCTGAGAGTTTCACTAAGTTGCTAAGGCTAGTCTAGAACGTGCAGTCTTCCTGTCTCAGCCTCCCAAGTACTGAGATTACAGGCGCTTATATTCTATTTTCTTGATCTTTGTCTTTTTCCATGTTAGTTTTGATTCTACATTTTTAATCATTTTAACACAAGCAGTTAAATTCTCCTATATAATTTTCTTTATCTAAAATTTCTTAGCTATTTTTAGCCTATTCATTTATTCCTCTATGTGTACATAATGGAAGACCAATTTGCCCAGATTTTAAAACAGCTCTTCAAAATAAATTTCGATTGTAATTGACTACATATAAATTTGGAGAGAATTGAAGCCTTGACTTACAGTTTTGTAACTTTGGCTTCACGCACGCAGTAACTCTTCTATTATGCCTTAGTAAAGCATTGTCTGATCTTCTCAGATTGGAGTAGTTCTTGTTAACATTCCTTAGAGGTTTTACAGTGTTGGCTATAATTGTGAACTTAATCTTTGTTTCCTTCATATTTTCAGCTGATTATGGCTGAGTTTTCGGAAAACTCTTCATGTAGTTGTGAGTGTGTGTGTTCATGCATTAGCCATAATCATTAGTATGATTTTGTTAATCATACTAAACTCCTTTAGATGTTCTCAGTAGGTAGTCATAGCATTTGCTGATAATGATACTATTTTCTCCTATGTTTTAATACATTTTACTTTTATTTCTTCTACACCACCATATTACCCCAAATGATAACAGTAGAGCAGGTGCACTTTACTTTATTTCTGGTTTTATTTAATTAATTAATTACTTAACTTTTTGGTGGTGGTAAGGATCAAACCCAGGGCTTTGTACTTGTTAGGCAAAAAGTGTCTACTACTGAGCCACACAGCACCAGTGCCCTGAGTTTAATCTTTGACTCTTGTTTTTAACTTGGTTTGTGTGTGTATGTGATACTAGGGATTGAATGCAGGGAAATTCTGCCCCTGAGTTACACCCCCCATCCTGATTATATTTTTAATTTTGAAACAGAATCTTACTAAGTCTCCGAGGCTGACCTTGAACCTGCGATCCTTCTATCTCAGCCTCCCAAGTACTGGGATTATAGGTGTTCTCCACCATGCCCAAGCCCTATGTTACTTTTTATTTTGCTGAGGATCTCACTGAATTGCTGAGGCTGGCCTCCAACATCCAATCCGCCTATGTCAGCCTTCCAAGGACTGGGATTATAGGTATGTGCCACCCCACACCTGACTTCTTTTTAACTTTTAATAAGACGTTAGTGGTAAATGTCTGTTATGGCAAGTAAGTAGTATTCTATGCTAATTTTCAATACTCATTCCAACAGGATCTTTTAGAAAATGTTTTTTTTCCCCAGCATCTTTAATAATGATAATTTTTTCTATTAAGTCACTAATACTATGAGTTGCGTAATTTAACTAACGTATCATGGAAACTATCCATTCTTGGAGACTTTGAAATTACTGGACCTCAAATTATTGACCTTTGATCTTCCTTTTTTATTGTAACATTATGAAAACTCTCTGAATGTTAATATAGAAATGTTTCTCTATATTAATTTTTCTGATCAAGATTTTTACTTTTTAAATTAATATTACCATATTTATATTTTTCTAGAAAACGCACCATTTCTTTACCTTAAGTTTTATTGATGTAGAGTCAGACAGTACATTTTTTAAAATTAAAAATACCTTTTACATTTGTGATTTTATGCCACTGCTCATTTTTAATTTGGTTTATTTGTTCTTTGGAACATTAGATTTTATACATATATATATATACATATATATGTGTGTACATGTATATATATATACATGTGTGTGTGTGTATACCTCTTGGAATCTTTTTTATTTAAAATTTTGTATTTCTGGCATGATTTGTATATGCTTTCCTGACTCGTGCTAGGCAGGCGCTTTACTGCTGAGTTTCATCCCTTGCTCTTTGTATTTTATTTTGAGACAGGATCCCATTAAGTGGCCCAGGCTGGCCTTGGATTTGTGCCTCTCCTGTAGCTGGAATGAGCCTCTGTGCCTCTACCTCCCACCCCCTTTTATTTCTTTAGTTGATTATTGTTTTATTATCATTTTTTTTGATGAAAATATTTAAGGTATTGTGTCCCTGACTATAGGGTACCTACACTTAGATGCACATTGTTCTCATTATTTTTATTGTCTCGGTCTGTAACTGTATAATTTATTATCTCTTAGACCTTACACCTATTTAGGGTAGTATTTTTAAAATACATAAGTTGATTTGAATTGTTTTTGCTTCTGCTTATTAATGAGTTTTGCTGCATTGTGGTCACAGGATATTGAGATATAATAAAATTTCCTTTATGTCCCAGTACACAATTAGTTTTTGTTAGCGTTCCATGAGCCCCTGTATTTCTTAGAAGATGCATGCTCTAATTGTCTGGGTTTTTATTTTTTTGCTTTTTTGTCATCAGATAAACCATACTTATTATTTTATCTTACTTCCCTAAATCCTTATTAAATTTTCATCTGATTACTTTTCCAAGAATTAAAAACAATAGGGAGATTTTAACAGTACTATTTCATGTCTCTGAATCTTTGCTTATTTTCCTTCATATATTTCCACACTATCCTTTCTTGGCATGTAAAATGTTAAGTTTCCTTGGAATGTACTCCTTGTCATTAAAAAGTTCACCCCTGTTTAATGCTTTAGGTATTTAATTCTGATTTTATATTAACATTGTAACTGCTACTTTTAAATATGCAGTTAGTTTCCTGGTATTCTTTTGCCCCAATCTTTTTTTCTTTTAACTTTTATGAGTTTCTTGAAGATAGCATAAGGTTATTCTTAATTTATGACTCCATCTGAGATTCTTTTACTTCTTAAAAGAGAATTAGTACCTATCATTGATGTTGATATACTTGTTCTAATTTTTGTCATCTTTTTATTCATTTTGCTTTTATGATTCCTTGATATTTCCATCATTTTCCTTTTTGTGTCATGTGATTCATCCTTTAGTAATATTCACATTATATATTATGCTTAATCTTCTAGCTGTCTTCCTAAATTTGACTAAATATGACCTATATTTCTTTAAGCTTACTGACCATACCTCCTCCCTGTGTAAGATGATGTTAGCACTATTCATTCATTCATTCATTCATTCATTCATTCATTCATTCATTGTATTGGGGATTGAATCCAGGTACCTTCTACTTCTGAACCTTCTACCTCTGAACAACACTTCCAGCCCTATTTTATTTTTCATTTTGAAATAGGATCTTGCTAAGTTACTGAGGCCCTCACTAAGTTGCTGAGGCTGTCCTCAAACCTGCGATCCTCCTGTTTCAGCCTCCCAAGTACTGGGATTCCAGGAATGCATCACCATGCCTGGCTGAGATTAGCACATTTTTATTACCCTTTGGAATTCTCTTTTTCTTTTTAAAAATAAATCTAGACATGTAGATATTTTGATCCACTTAATGGTTTTTTTAAAAATATCATACAACTTTTCATATAGGAATATATAAAAAAGAACCTGAGTTATTTTTATAACTATATTTAATTGTTTTTATTCATATGAATTGATTGCATATTGTAAACTATTTTAAAGTCCAACTACCTATTTTCCTTATTTTTAAATTAAATTATGGTTGATTAGAGAACCTCAAAAATGTTTTCTATCAAGTATATTACTTTTCTAATATGCTCCTTTAGATCTAATACTGTTTTATTTTTTAGCTTATATCTCAATGGAAAATGGTTAGTTTGGAAATCTTCTATCAAAACCCTTTGCCATCAGAGATACTCAGTTGCTTTATTTCTTCTGTTTTTGGCTGAGAGTCTAACTTTTCTTGCATCTTGGTGACCTGGTTACCTGTAGTTTTTCTTCTTCCTCACTGGACACTTGGAGTTTTCTTTCTTTGACCTCAGAATTCAAAAGTTTACCTAGTAAGTAAATAGATCACATCTTTCATTTATTTATCAATTTATGAATGTATGACAGTCTTTGTTAATTTTTTTTTCTTATACAGATTGAGCCTTTTTTTGGGAGGGGGGCTATGGGAATCAGGTATTTCTTCAGTTCAAAAAAGTTTTCTTACATTGTATTTTATTCATTGCCTCTTTGGTAGGTGTTCCAGTTACTTCATAAACCATAAATATCTGTATGCTGGCTCCCTATTTTGTCTTCCATACCCATCATAGTCCATCTTATTATTTTATCCTTTTCCGTTTTTTTTTTCTTTACCTTTGCTTTTTTGGTATAGTTTTTCAGATTTATTTTTCACATCACTGGTTTGACTTTCCAGAGTATTTGCCTCTTGTTTTCATTTCTCTTAATGTGATTTTTTTTTCAGTACTGGAGATTGAACCCAGGGGCATTTTACCTCCGAACTACTCCCCTAGTCCTTTTTTAGTCTTATATTTTTGAGACAGGGTCTCACTAAGTTCCGGAGACCTTCACTAAGTAGCTAAGGCTGGCTGCGAACCTGGATCCTCCTGTCTCAGCCTCCTAAATACTGGGATTACAAGCATGTGCCACCATGCCCAGCTGGTCTTAATGTAATTTTAAATTTATAGTTTTAATAATTAATTGTTGAAAAATATCCTAATATTTTTCTGTAATTTAATCAGGTTTTTGTTGTTGTTGTTTGTTTGTTTTCCTTCATTTGTCATTCATATCTGAGTTTCAACTTTCTCCTTTTTCTTCTTTGCCTTTTTTTTTTTTTTTGAGAGCACAAATCATGTATTGTCTGAACTTATTTCTGATTCCAGTAGTAACTCTTGCTTGAAATCATCTCTTCCCTTCATTTCTTCCTACTATCTTTTGTTTGTTTTTGTGGTACAGGTGATTGAACCCAGGGGCATTCGATCTCCGAGCTACACCCCCAACCGTATTTAATTTTTTATTTTGAAATAGGATCTTATTAGGTTTCTGAGGGTCTCACTAAGTTGCTGAGGCTGGTTTTGAACTTGTGATCCTCCTGTCTCAGCCTCCCAAGTATTAGGATTATAGGCGTGCACCACCAGGGCTGCCTGCCTTACTTTATTTCTTGAGTATTTTAGATTTGTTCTATCACCAAGCCCTGACTGTCCCAATATTACCTGGTTTTGTTTGACTCATTGAATGATAAGAGCACTTGTCTGGCCTGGAATTTGTTCTCAAGCGATCTCTGCACTTTTAGGCAAAGATTGGACTCCTTCTCTCAGTCTGAAGCTGTAGGGTTGGCTCTTAAAAATCTAAGGCAAGCCGGGCATGGTGGCGCATGCTTGTCGTCCTAGTACTTGGGAGGCTGAGACCGGAGGATCTGGGTTTGTGGCCAGCCTCAGCTACTTAGTGAGGCCCTCTACAACGTAGTGAGACCCTGTTTCAAAAATAAAGAATAAAAAATAGGACTCAGGTTCCATTCCCAGTACCACAAAAAAAAAAAAAAAAAAAAAAATCAGTAAGGCAGGTGTGTGCAGAAGCAGCTGCACAGCTGGGGGTGAGCTGGAGCCCAGAGTTGTCTCTGGTGTCTCTTCTGTGGAGACTTTCTGCTGGGCAGTGGATAAGGCCACTGTACAAGATTTGAGGTTCTATTCTTGGATTTCACCCTGACCCTTACTCTACTGCAAGCCCCCTATGTAACCGTGAGTGGATTCATTTCACACCCTACCTGTGGCTGTGGGCAGCGGGGCAGCGGCGGTTATGCTCCCAGAGAGGACCATGCCTCCCAGAGAGGACCATGGTTCCCGCCCACCCTCACCACCTCCAAGTTAGGACTGTGGCTTCCTCGTGCTCTGTCGGAGTCGCTTCTTGTTTCTCCTCACAATGCCGCACCCTCTTTCAAGGAGGAGAAGCACAAGCCGCGTTTCGGGCCCAGCCTTTCATGTGATGTGTTCTCCAGTCGATCTTCCCAAATGTCTTCAAGTTAAAAATGCTTGGCGCCCTCCTCTTATTTTCCAGCTCCGGTGTGGGCTTTCCCCTGTCTTCCTACTCTTTTGATTCTGATGTGCACACTGATGATACGCTCTAAAGACAGAGACATAAATTTATAAAACACAAGCAGAGAGGGCTGTGAATCTTACAAAAACATTGATGGAGTTCTCTTAAATAATGAACTCCCTCAGGACACTTAGCGCATAAAGGACTTCATAAAAGCGAGGCTTGCACACAGATTGTCAGACATGCAGCTTTTGTACACTGTAAGCTACACCTGTACGCCTGTGGTCCCCAGGAGTGCCGTGCCGCACGGTCCAATTAGGTACAGAACGCCCGAGTAGCAGCCAGTCCTTGCATCTGCCATGTTTATGACTCAAAGTGATGCCCCGTTCACCCTTTGCGCTTTTCCTGGTGGCATTTGCAGCTGGGTTCCGGTTGTTCAGCGGGTAATTGCTTCACCCAGGAAGTGTCAGCAGTCTCCGCAGGCCCTCTCTTACGAGGGAGAACAAGAATGCCAACATACTTCAAGGAAACAAAGAACAATAGTATCACATGTTTTGAATAAGACTGGGAAAATAGTTCTCTCCACATCCAAACACAATGTAGTCAGAAACAGCAAACTAGAAGTCAAGCGCACACAGGCAGAGCGGAGGTCAGGGGCTTAACGAACCCAGAAGAGCTGTGTTTATTGACTTACATTTTCTCCTTTTTCACCAGTTCAGCTACAGTTACTGTCAACAAAGGTGACTCGGAAAAAAAAGGAATATGTTAGAGTGAGAGGGAGGGAGAGAGAAAGACAGAGACAGAGAGAGAGGAAGACACACACACACACACACACACACACACACACACACACACACACACAAGTGCTGCTGACTTGCTTGTGTGCTGGAGCATCCGAGGTCCTGGTGGCTCTAGAACACAGGCAGAATTGCCAAGGTGTGTACAGATGTCATTCTGCACCTACTGGCTTTCAGCTGGAGACCTGCTTATAGCTCTAATAGGAACTCCTGCGTTTTCCCCCCATGAGACTTTAATCTTTCATTGACCGACATAATTATGTATGAGAAGGTGACGTGATAGGAAGACAGATGTAGACTCCTGTTGGCTCGGCAGTGGCGGGGAGCCTTGGCCTTAGACTGGGCAGCTTCTTTTCCTCTCAGGATGCGGGCATTTCAGACCTTCTCCTGGATGTCCAGGCAGGCGTGCTGTGTCCTGCAGCCCTGTGCTTGACCTTGTTAGCATCGTGCTCAACTCTTAAAGACACAGGAGGTGAAGCATGGGCAGTCATCGTTAGGGACCAAGAAGGAGTGGCTTGGGAATACCCTGGTCCTAAGGTATTCTTCGTTTTCTACTAACACTTTTCAATTTCTAGCGATCGGCCATCCTTGCCTCAGGCAGATGGGTACCTTTCCCTGTGCCAAGTAGAAACAAACTCAGCTCTTATAAGTTTCACTCAGATTTCCCACTCAAGCCTGACACTGACATTCTGTTTTGAAATTCCATGCTGAATACACCACTGGCAGATCAGGATGTGTTTTGAACAAAGTTACCCAGGAAATAACTTCTGCCTGGTCTGGGAAACACTTTTCACCATCTGGATACCTGTCTTGTCTCATGTGCTGAAGGCAAGTCTTTCCTAGAGATACCAGGCAAGGGGACTGTAGTTGAAAAATTACAGCATTCCTGGAATACTAAATATAGATTCAGCCTGTGTGCTATGGTAGGTATTCTTCACGTATATCGCCACCGAATCCCATAACTCTTTGAATAAGTGTCATTATTATGATGATCATTTTATGCTTAAAGAAATAAGAGGCTTGGAAAATTTCTGTAACTTGTCCCAAGCCACATTTGAGGCTCATCCAGGGGTCTCTGGCTGGATAACTTTGGTTTTTTTTCCTAATGTACCACATTGATTCACTTACCAGTTTTTTTTAATAGAGAGAGACTGCAGTTTTTTTTCCCCTAAATATCATATCACTCCAAAGTCACCTAACCTCAAGCTCCCATATCTCCATTTCCCCAGCCCCCGCCAGCCATATTACCTGTTTCCGTCTCTGGATAATTCTGAATTTCGAGCAAATGGTTTTGCAAAATGAGAGAGAAAGGACTGGATAAGCACACAGTATCTCAACACTAGCTCTGGAGCAGGGAAGGGATCCTGGGAGTGGCGCTCCTATTCTACGCCCACCCTGCAATAACTAGTTCTTTGTGACCATGAAAAAGTCTCATCCTCTTGATTCTAACCCCTGTGAAATGGAATGGTTAGAGTAAGGGATCTCCCTAAGGTCCATTCTAGCTTCTCAGTTCACCAATTATATGCATCACAAAATAGGAAGCCTAAGCATATAACACAGAATTTAGTGTTGTTATAAAATGCAACTCACATAACTGAGTTTAATCGGACATATAGTTCATGATACACTTACTTGATATTATGCTGCCCGGTAGTTGGGCATTAGTGGAAGTACTTCAAATAAATGACTCTAATTTGTGTTACTTTTACAGAAATAAAACACTTTTTATCGTTTCTTGCTCCTTGGTTTGTTTTCTGAGGTCTCTGTAGTTAGTGTATTGTGTGTGTGTGTGTGTGTGTGTGTGTGTGTGTGTGTGTGGTGCTGGGAATTGAACCCAGGGGCAGTCTATCTCTGAGCTACACCCCCAGCCCTAATTTTTATTTTTTTATTTTGAAACAGTCTCACTAAATTGCAGAGGGCCTCACTAGGTTGCTGAGGCTGGCCATGAACATGTAATCCTCCTGTCTCAGCCTCCCAAGTACTGGGATTACAAGCTTGTGCCACCATGCCTGGCTATTAGTGTGTTTTTTAACACTTTCTCTTGAATAACATTTTGTGTATTACACACGTTATGCAACTCACATATGTAACATGCATGTGTCCAGGTCCCACCTCTAACAGTTAAGCTTCTCTGTTTTCCCCTTTCTGAAACCTAGGTGCAGAGCATTTCCTTTATTTCTCTGTCCTCCATCTATTTTTATCCAGGATAGTTTTCTTTTTGCAATGCTAGGAATGGAATCAGGACCTCACTCGTGCTAAGCAAGGACTCTACCACAGAGCCACACCCCGACCCTATTCAAGAGTTCTTAAAAAGCATTTGCAACTGGCTGTGGTGGTGCATGTCTGTAATTCCAGTACTTGGGAGGCTGAGACCAGAAGATCACAGGAAGACCTTCTCAGCAATGTAGTGAGACTCTCAGCAACCTAGTAAGACCCTGTTTCAAAACAAAAAAATAAAAAGGGCTGGGGATATACCTCAGAGGAAGAATGTCCTGGGGTTCTCATTCTCACTCTCTCTCTCTCTCTCTCTCTCTCTCTCTCTCTCTCTCACACACACACACACACACACACACACACACACACACACACAAGCAGTTGAACCTGCTCCCCCATGTTTCCTCCCATGTTCAGACCTGGGGAAAAGAAAGGACCTTTTCTAAGGCCCCATCACAAAGCCACACCCCAGGAGAGGGCAAGGTGAACCCTGAACCATGGATTCAGCTTTTGTGGCCCATTTCTCCAGGGGAAGTAGTGTCTCCTGATGCAGATCTGGAAAATCCTGGCAGAGAAACAGGGACCAATGGGACTTGACTACTGGCCCCCTGCCACATGCTACCACACATTGTGATGGAGAGAGACCTCCCCCTTGGGGGTGCACTGCCTTTAGTGGGTCTTGCTTCTGGGTGCACCCCTGATTTCTTCTCCTTCACAGCTGCCTCCCTTCTGCCAGTTCTGTTCTCAGGGTGACACTCTCTCCTGCCTTGGTACACCCCACTCCTGCCTCTCAAAACCTCTGTCAGGGTATTTCTATTTGATTTTTAAAACTCACCTCTGATTTCTGAATGAAGCCCGAGTTAAGCCTAGCTTTGGGCTGTCTCACCCCATTTATAGTGGAGGGGTGGGAAGTGGCGTGCTTGGTCACCTGCTCGCCTTAAAAACATGCCTAACCTTATGGGAATTTGTTTGTCATGAGGGTCTGGCTGCCAGGGGCCAAGGCTTTGTAAATTCAACTCTGGAACTGTTGGAGTTTCCGCCACAAGAATTTTATTTCAAGAGAGAGGGTGAGGATTGGGAAGGGGAGATGGCCTAGGGAGGTATCCCCAGTACTGGAGTGTCTTGGGTCAGGGGACAGGGAGGAGAAGAGAGAGAATCTGGATTGGGAAGAAAGCAGGAGGAACCTATAGAGAAAAAAAATGGTACCTGGAAAAGAGCTAGCTCAGATCTGCCTGTAGGGGGCGCCTGGCTTCAGGAACTGAGACTTCCTGCTCTCAGGAACTGCTCAGGCTCTGGCTTTCCCAGTTCCCAGAGATCTGATTGATTCTGGGTGTCAAGCCCTTAGCAGAGGTGGCCTGGTCAATCCCAAGCTGCCCCATCCACCTACATTTGAAAACATTGTGATCTGAGAGCGTCTTTAAGATGCACCGTGCCGGCCACCATCTGTCATTATCTTACCATGATTGCATTCCGTGGCGATCATTTCTTTTTTATAAATGCGTAACCAAGACTCAACCACAGAGTCCGCCCGTGGTCATAGCGGAACATGAACCTAGCCTGTGATTTCAGAGCATTTCCCTCCTTCTGGCAGGCCTTAACAAGAAGCAGAATAAGCTTTTAAAAGTAGGGAGAAGTGCCCTTATCCTGTTTCTCTATTGAGAATGTTGGCTGCCGGCTGGTGCTGGGATTTAAAGGCAAGTAAAGCTTTTGATGCTTCACTTTGAAAATCAAAAGGTTTAAAGTACGGATATATATTTTTTTAGGGAACAAAAACAATGAGAGAAGGGTATTCATAGTGAAACAATGTGATATTTCACTCTTGCTAATGCTGGCAGAGGAGGGGCAGGAAAGAATTAGGAGGAGAAACCCCTGGGGCTTAAGGGGGAGGTACCTGAGCAGAGAAAAAGGGAAGCAAGCTATAAACTCACCCACTCCAGGAGTCTGCCAAGCAAGGCTCTGCTCAACCTTCTACGGGGGACCAAATAAAATAGAAGTTGGGGGCAGATACTCCGCTTATGCTTAGCACCTCAAGTATGGCTTAGGGTGGGGGAATATTAAATGCCTTAAGTCCCTTGGCATGGATGTTGAAATCTCTTAAGATTTACAACTGGAGAACCCTCACCCTGAAGCTCATGAGAATTTTCTGCTTGCCAAAGAGATTCCACTTGTTAAAAAAAAAAAGAAAAGAAAAGAAAAAACCTTACTTGTATTTTTCCTCTGAGTTGAAACAAGTAGGTGTAAAGTGTCTGGCTGGCTCTTCCTTTGCATCCTACTGGAAGGTCAGAGTGGAAAAAAGATGGGTGTTGGCTGTAGCATACGCTTGAAGCCCCCTGGGGATGCTCATCCAGTATCCCACAGGCACCTTTTTTCTTGCTACGGGTGTGCTAGGAAATGTAGTGTGAGTCACTTGCTCCATGTAGCTCATTAGAGTGAAGCTGTTAACAGACGTAAATATCAGGAATTTCGTTTGGGGGTTTTGCATTTCGACCGGGGACTTTTCTTTTTTCGTTTTTGGATTACCCATAGAATTTCAGGAACAAGCCTGGCTTTGTTAGGCTTTCTTAATCTTTCCTCACCTGGCCTAGATTGCACGCATTCCAAATTGTACGGAGAGTGCACAGTCAGGCGACTGCCAAGGGCCAGGGCTGTAACAGCTGGGTCATTTTCTAAGACTCAAAGGACAGGACTTCAGTTTCCAGATCTGGCCTAGTGAGAGCCGACATGGATCTTGTCTCAGCCTGTGCCTTTGGTAGTGAAATCGCAGCCTGATTCATAACTCATAGGTGATTAAACTTGTGAAGTATTTCGAGGCTGTTGCTTTCATTCATTTATTCCAAACAAACATTTGTTGTTGAATGAATGGTGACTTTGATTTAAAAACACTATAGAGGCATAAAACACCCGGAGCTTGTAGATAGCAATTTTTTTATTTGCTCTCCTAAAGGAATTTCATTACCGAATCCTCGTGAATCTTCAACCTCAAGAAGAATAATCCTTTCCTTTGTTGGAGTTTTAAATTTAGAATAGTCAGACAATAGTGAAGCATTCTGTTCAAGGCATTCCTTTTAGGCTCCCCATTTATTATACGCTGCTCTTAAGAAGAGATGAATTTGATTAGCGTTGAACATCCAGCCAGTGCTTCTGCATAGCTAATACCAAGGAGGGAGAAATTCTTAAAAAGTTGTGCCTTCTTAATGTCATTGTGTAGTCAACTTTTAATTATCTGTATTAATGGGGTGGAATCAGTGATGTGTTTGTGTTCCAAAATCATTTCCTTTGACCTTGGGCAGCATCATGTGATGTTTGCACTTGTGTTTTTGCTTAGATAGTATTCAAATTGTGCTGCATTCATTGTGCATATAGCTCATCTTAGGGAGGAAGGATGGGATGTCCCAAACATGTACCAGGTGGCAGGGGAAAGCTGACTGGAATTTCAAGACTTATTACAGATAATATACAGTTTGAATGACCCCCAAGACTATGAATCTTGAGTACTAAATAGAGAACAGCCAAAAATTCGCTGCAACTGCATAAGAAAAAAAAGACACTGCAAATCGCTTTTATGATTACCATAGCTGGGTTCTTGGGAGACTGAGACAGGAGGATTGCAGGTTCTAGCAACTTAGCCTCAGCAACTTAGGCCCTCTGCAACTTTGGCCCTCTGCAACTTAGCGAAATCCAGTTTTGAAATAAACTGGATCTGGGGGTATAACTCAGAGGTAGAGCACCCCTGGGTTTAATCCCTGGTAACACACACACACACACACACACACACACACACACACACACACACACACGATTTCCATGTATGACATGTAGTACTGTTTCCCAGTTTTGCATTTTGAGGTTTCCCCAAAGTGCATCTGTTTAAGTCATGCTCAGGTAACACTATAGCAACGAACACTGTCACATTAGCAATGTCCCAAATGTCTTCTGCACATCAATGGTGCTCCCAAGCAGGTCTTTGGGGGGAACAAAAGGGCTGGTGTCTGGACAGATTAATACTTCTAAGTAATATCACCTTGCTGGGCATGGTGGTGCATGCCTATAATCCCTGTACTTGGGAGGCTGAGACAGGAGGATCACACATTCGAGGCCAGCCTTAGCAATTAAATAATATCACTTTTAGTTGAGACGGCTGTTCCCTGTTTATTATTTAAAAAGTAGCCCTCACCTTCCCATTCATTCAGCTTGTTTTTAGTGGACCGCAATGATCGAAAGTAATTTAGGGGAGAGTTTATTTCTTGAATGGGGGCTTTTGGAGTCCTCACACCTTCTCAGCATACGCGTAGATTTCTGCATCAGCCTGCTGTCAGGCCTCTCCTCCTACCATTTTTATCCCATTGGCCTGGGTGGTTGGTGGGAGTGTGTGGTTCCTGCTCCAGAGGCAGGTGGGCTGGCTCTTCGGCATGGAGATGCTAACTCGTGGGAAGAGAATACAGGTGTTGGGCCTTGCCGGGGGCCCAGGGCCAGCCCTTGCTGAGTCCATGGGTTCTGATGGCACCAGCAGGTTGGAAGCTGCGTGCGTCCCTTCTGCCAGTTTTCCTGGCTGCCACCCATCTGGGTGGCCCTTTGCCCTCCCCCTCGCCCCTCGCAGGTGCCCCTGTGGTGCAGATGTGCCTGGGCCTCTCATCCCCACAGCTGGACATCAGCAAGGGAGAGGGTGGGAGGAGGGAGCTGTGACCCCTTGTCGAAGGCCGCTTTCTGCATTTGCGGCCTTGCTGGTCAACACTGCAAGTGATTGCCAACCTGGGGCCTCGGTGTGCTCCAAGAGAGCGGGCCTCACCACGATCCTGAGATGGAGCCCATCCTGGGGCTCAGATGCCCTTTGATCTTGCTGCTCCCCTCTCCACCTGTGCTGGCCAGGTGGAGGAGCCAGTGCCCTTGACTGCTGCTGTGTCCTGACCTGCTCCAAGAAAGGAAGGAATCCCTGGTTCAAGAGGCACGGCGGTGTGGTCTGGGCCTTGTGCTTTTATATATGTGATTGAGCCTCAGCTTTGCGCCAGCCTTCCGAGACAGGTGTCACTGCTTCATTGTACGGCTGATGAACTTGAGTGTCCCAATAAATAATCTCCCCTCAAAACTGCTTGCGCGCACACACACACACACACACACACACACACACACACACACACACACACACTGGGAGCAGCGATACAAGCCTGTAATCCCAACTACTTGGAAGGCTGAAGCTGAGATTACAAAGTTTTTGTGTCTGGCTTGAGGGTGATTCAAGTTACTACCTGATTCATAATTTCTCGGCAGTAAAACTTGAATGAATAGGAGGATTGTAGGTTTGAGGTCAGCCTCAGCAACTTAGGGAAAACCTGTCTCAAAATAACATAAAAAGGGCTGGGGATGTAGCTCAGTGGTAGAGCACATCTAGGTCCAGTGCTCAGTATCACCCAACACACACACACACACACACACACACACACACACACACACTCACTCACACACACACACATTTGTAATATATTTATTTTGGATATTGAACATCCCATTTCTAATTGGTACTATATTTTTCCGAAGTAGAAGGAAAGACAGAGGGAGGGAGGAGGGCCTAGTTAAACAAAGTAAAAACATCTAATTATGGTTTCAGCTCACAGTGAGTCCTTGGGAGGCTGTGATCTGAAAACCATGTCATATTGGTAACCTGTTCCTGTGTGACAGGTTACACAACATGCATTAAACCATCTTTTTTTTTTTTTTTTTTTTTAATACTGGGGATTGAATCCAGGGGCATTCTACCTGTGAGCCAGCCCACCACCATTCCTTTTTGCTTTTGCTTTTGAAACACTAGTCTAGGGTCTCACTAGTTGCTGAGGGTGTTGCTAAATTGCTGAGGCTGGTCTGGAACCTGTGATCATCCTCCTGTCTCAGCCTCTTAAGTACTGGCATGTGCCTCCATGCAAACCATCATTCTTTTATATACATACGTATATTTATTTATTGGTGCATTGTAATTCTACATTATACTAAAATATGGAGAGCTAGGGACACACGTTCACACAACTCTTGGTGTGTTTCCCTTCGGATCCTCCCCCTCCCCCTACAGAGCATGGATAATTTCACACAGTACATAGCATTATTTAAACTGCTGCCTTCTTTATGCCTCTATCCCCTCTCTTTGTTCCCCATAAAGCCCCTCCATGGCTCCGCTGGAGTCTCTGCTCCTTTATCTGAGGTCTCTTTTGATTCCCAGGTTCCACCTAGCTTCCACATATGAGAGAAAACACACAACTATTTGCTTTCTGAGAAAAACCATCATTCTTTTTCATTATACGAGATTATGATTATGATTATTAGTAGTAGCGCTGAGGATTGAACTCAGAGCTATACCCCGAACCCAATTTTTTAAATTTCTTATTTGGGCAGGGTCTCACTAAGTTCCAGAGCCTCATTAAGTTGCCGAGGTTGAATTCAAACCTGCAAACCTCCTGTCTCAGCCTCCCAAATACTGGGATTACAAGCGTGTGCCACCACACCGGGCCAAAAGCATCATTTTTTTGTGTGTGTGTGGGTGTGTGGTACTGGGGATTGAACCCAGGGGCATTCTACCTCAGAACTACACCCCCAGCCCTATTTTTTATTCCTTATTTTGAAACAGGGTCTCACTAAGTTGCAGAAGGCCTCACTAAGTAGCCGAGGCTGGCCACAAACCTGGGATCCTCCTGTCTCAGCCTCCCAAGTACTGGGATTACAAGCTTGCGCCACCATGCCCGGCCAAAAGCATCATTCTTAATGGTCAGCTTGACTTCATCTAATCCAAGATTGCTCACCTCGACTTCCAGTACAGTTTAGAAAGCAGCTGCTTCTGTCCCTGGTCAGAGCTGTGGGCTCACCTAGTGAGATCTGAACTCATGCCAGAAGCCCGGATATTTTCCTTCCAGCCTTCTCTCTCACCCTGGACTCCACAACACTGCATTTAGCATTTAGTAAGATGCTTTTCCTCTTACTGCAAATAGCTTCATGGTGCTGGTTAGAGACCAGGCGTATCTTAGACCCGTGAGGCTTTCTTTGAACATGTGAAGCTACATTTTCCTGGATGGGCGTTGCTGCCTTAATTGTGACCAGAACGAGATGGGGTCTACACACACTCGGCAGGGCTGAGGGGCAAGGGTGAGCATATATGTGTGTCTTGCACCTTGGAGACACTCACTGCTGACGAAGTTTCCTTTACGAAGCCCAAAGGAATTTTCCTCCTTCCACTGGAGGTGTTTATAACCTCTCATTTACACACCAGGCATCTTGTAGCAAGGACTGGAGCTCCTGCCGCCAGAGGCTGGTGTGCAGTGCCGCTGGGAGCTGCTGCTCTTCTCGGGGTGCATGGGGTGCAGGTGGGATGCAACTGAGAGCAGCGGGCTTTCCTCCCAGCACCCTGCAGGTAAGAGCCATAGCTGCCTGGTGACCAATCAGGGCGCAGGCAGGCTGTCCCTGGGACCGTAAGAAAAGGAAAGGAGTCTCTGAGACTGATGTGCAGTGGCTGGTCCATCCTGTTCCAACAGCTCCTTTGCACGATATCCTGATCGATGCTTAATTAATGCTTAGCTTTCTTGTGTGCTGAGCCTACCTGTTGAAGGCAGAGCCCTGGATGACGATTTGTTCTTACACCTGTCCTGCCTTTGCAAAGGGCTCCCCTTTGATAACAGATGGTGCCCCAGCGTTTGGTTCAGCTTCTGCGAGGTGCTTTGGGTAGGAAGTGCCTTCTGACCTCATTTCCCATAGGAGTTTAAAAGGGGAGGGAGGAGGACTAATTAGTCCCTCATTAAGGACTTAAAATGAAATACCATAATTCTCCTGAAAAGTTAGTCTAGTCGCTGAATCAAAAGCCAGACACGTCTTTAACATGACATCAGAATACAAAGTCAGTTTTAAATAAAAGATTCTTGTAGTTGTGGAAAATGACTGTATTTTAATGGGATCCTTACATATCGGTGTTACAAAGGGCTCCTTTAAACTGTGATGATTTTATTTTTTTTTTTTTTTTTTTTAGTTCGAAAGCTGTCTCATATCCTGGAGTTGCACTTGAGGTTACAGACCCATTTTTTTCCACTGTTGTATTTCCAGGCACTGAGTACCTGACACTAGACATCCAAATAGGATGGCTTAAAACACACACACACACACACACACACTTTTAATAGGAAATAAGTGAGGCTCTTAAAGCTTTCCTGACCAAGAAGGAAAGTCTCACTCCCTTAACACTGCTTTGGCTGGGTTCCAGCTTACTAGCCTAAAAGTGTGATTAAAATAAGGCCCTAGTTAATTAAAACAGTGTGAGAATCTAATCAGAGGCGACCTCACTAAGAGTCACCAAAAATTCTCAAATAGGCAATCTCACCGGCACTGTTTTGTTCTCTGTCAACAGTCAGTTTGCCAGAGATACCCTCTGTGCACAGGAAAGCCTCTCATACTCCTCTCTGGCCTGCCTTGCTGGGGTTAACCAGTAAGGGAGAGTCCTGAGTAGAGGTGGAAGTGAAAACGGATTGCAGGTTTAAGGCCATCCTGGGCAACTTAGCGACCCTCTGTTTCAAGATAAAAATAGGGCTGGGGTTGTAGCTCGAAGGTAGAATGCCCCTGGGTTCAATCCCCAGTACCAGTGTAAATCTATATAATTTAAAGTTCTGATACTGGTTACTGACAGTTCTTCATTTGTTAACTACACTGGGGCTCAACCAGGTCTACAAGTTCCCTTGGAGGAATGTAGAACAGTTGACTTGGAGCTCACCATTTGAGCCAGGACCAAAGGCTTAGGCGTCTTCAGCTCTGACCTTGGTCTTGTGCAGAGGGAGGAATCCTTCCCTCCGCACTGCCCCCCACCAAGCCTCAGAGGCCTGGGCAATTAAGTCGCAAAGCTTCCTGACTATTCTAAAAGAATAGCTAAGGCTTCCGCCGTCTATTTCAGCCCTCTGTTCTTCTGCTTCTCTCTAATATTGAATGAAATAAAGTCTCAATTCCCCATAGTTGAGAGTCACTTTAAAATTGGACATGTTTTGTTCTAAGTGGAAAGCTTGAGCTCTTGAGACTTCAAGTGTGCTAGGTCATTCTTTGTCACCGAGGGCAGCTAGCGTAAGAGTGGAATGATAAAGAAATAAAACCGTGTGGGGTCGTTATACAATTTACCCTCAGTCCAACCCAAGTCCTTAGTTCATGTCACTTTTTTTTTTTTGCGGTACTGGGGATTGAATTCAGGGGCATTCTACCTCCAAGCTATACCCCAGCCCTATTTTTTATTCTTTATTTTGAAACCGAGTCTCACTAAGTTGTGGAGTGCCTCACTAGGTAGCTGAGGCTGGCCGCGAACCCGGATCCTCCGGTCTCAGCCTCCCGAATGCTGGGATTACAAGCGTGCGCCACCATGCCCGGCTAGTTCATGCCACTTTTGAAGGTGTTAAAATCAGCCTGTCTGAGGAATTGGCTTATTTGATGTTTAGTGAGGAATGAAGTGGGGGTGGGAGGAGAGAGAGAGAGAGAGAGGTGTGTGTGTATAGGATGTTTCTTTCTTTATGAGTATTCATAATTTGAGCCTCTTAAAATAAAAACACCAGCGTTAGCTCAAATAGTTCTTCCTTATTCTAAATGATTGATCAGTTCAAACAGAGGGACTCACTACTGCTGGTAAGAGTATAGACTGATGTAGTTATTCTGGAAAGCCGTTTGGCTCTCCTGCCTGGCAGTGACTATTCATCTACCCATTCCGAGGCAGCACCTCGGGCAAACTTGTGCTCACCTGTGTGGTTTCTAATGGACACAGTATGTTTCTAACAGAAAAAGAAGAAGAAAGAAGGGAAGGGAGAGAAAAAAAAAAAAACCCAAGCTGAAAACTGTAAACTGAAAAAATTTTGAAGTCCATCAATAGAGGGAAATATATATATTCACACTGTGAAACTGTTGAAAGAAAAACTGAGATGAGTTAAATTTAACAAAGTTTATTTGGGCAAGAAAAAAAGGGTTCTAGAACTAGGCAGCATTCCAGAACAAAGATGGTTTGGAATGCTCCCGCTCAACACATATACAGGTTATATTTATAGCCAAAGAAAAGGAAGTGACACAGAATCGGCCTGGCTGGCTGTGGTCAGCATTGGCCTTACATGGACATGCTCTGGTCAGCTGGCAGCCTGTGATTGGCTGAGACTCAGTTGCTTCCTTACAAGAGTACATATACTCTTAAATTAGATTATAATTTATTTGCACATGGAGTTAAGCCGTATGTACACAGGCTACTTAGGTCAAATTTTACCTCTGTACTTTTACAAGTACAGAGGTAGGTTTAGGCCAAATCTACTTTAACAACAGAATGAAATATTATATGATAGTGAAGGTTTAAAAAAAAAAAAAAAAAAACTATAGCCACCCAAAATAACTCCCTTAAACCTTGGGAGGGGAAGGAAAACTAGGTACAAAATACTGTATACCATATGATACAATTATTAAGTTTAAAATCAAGCAAAATTAAATGATACGTTTTAGGGAATGATAAATCCAAAATTCAGGATAGCAGTTACCTCGGGAGAGGAGGCAGGGGTTGTTTAAGGGAAGTAGTAGAGAATGTCTAATTCTTAAAATAGGGAGGTAGGTTTATGGGTGTCCATCTCCGTGTTATGCTTCATAGATTATATACATGGTACATGAATTCTTTTGTAGGTTTTTAATTTTGTGTAGCACAAGTATATTTAAAGTGATAGTATAGGCCAGAATCTCCCCTTCTTGCTTCCCCTCTCTACCTGTAATATATCATCGCTCTTCTTCATAGTCCAAATGTCTTGTGATCACACAGGCATGGTTAGGAGGAGTGATTCTGACAGTGAAATCCCTGTGGACATTTGGGTGGCAGAGGTTACAGGGTGGGGCCGACAGCAGCTATGGAGTGAGCTCTTCCTACCTTTCAAGAGCCTAGAAAATCTCAGAGCATGGAAGAAAGAGAAATCCCTAAGATAAGGCCTCTTATTGGTGACCTCTTGGAAAGTCTCTTTCTTGTCTCACCAGTGACTAATATACTTCTGAATGTGGACTACCATCGCCCGGGTTGGTTATTATGAGAAATGTGTTCTTTCTGCTGCCCACTGTTCTTTTCTGAGCAACGCGTGGCCTTTGGAGTCAGGTAGGAGTTGGCACGTGGGTGATGATGTCATACGCGCACAGCCAGGGAAACTGTCACAGGCTCCAGGGTTCCGCCTGGAAAACTCCCAGGAGACTCTGTGCAAACTCACTCGGGCCACGTGGGAATAGGAATTGCAATAGAAGTGGAAAAAGAAAGGCAGAACTGCGCTGCTCCTGGCAGTGCCAATGATCCTCTCTGCTGCTGCTTTCTCATCGTAGGAGAGGGCCGGCCATGGCTGGAAGGAGGCAGAGAGGGGGACCTTGCTCCTAAGCAGCCGCCTAGAAGAGAGAAGGCGGGGTGCTGGGGAGACCCAGGCTCACTCTGGGTTTCCACCGAGTGAATGCGTGGAATCAAGACCCAGATCAACGCTCAGCTCCCTCGGCTGCAGAACCCGCCGAGGCCCCTTGTGTGACTTGGTATTTTCAGACAAATTCTCAGACAGGAAAATGTGCAGCATGTCTGTTTTTTTTAAAATGATTTCAACATCTTTTATGTAATGCTGATGCATCTGGAAGTGAAAATGCTAAGAGTTTCATTTCACTAAAAACTGGAATTTTTTTTTTTTTACTTTAACCTTTAACTTTAAGTCATAATGAGTGGTTTTTTGGCCACAGTCTTTGGAGTATCAAAGTTTGTGTGTGTGTGTGTGCTGACCTATTAAACTGGCATTTAGTGAGAATATATTATGGGCAAAGAACTGTGTAGGTTGTTAGAGAAAAAATAGAGACCTGATCAGGACCCCTTAGGAGCTCACATTATAGAGCAGGAGGCAGAACATTGCATGGTGGGGAGCATTGCATGGTGGGGAAAATGTCACATATAGGGGGGAGGGGCAGGCCATAGAGGCACCTGAGCTGAATCCTAAAGGAAGAGCAACCCAATGAATAAGTAGGACATTCCCCATTGAGGGACGAGCATAAAGAAAGATAAATTTTGCCTCATCTTACTAAAATATCACCAGATTTTATGACATAGGCACAAGTGCTAAGATAATGAAATGAATAGCAAATTCAAATAAAAATTGTTATATCAGTACCATTTGGGGGCTCACTTTGTCTATTCCACCTTTCTATTTTATTTTAATTATGTTGCCAACAATGTGTTTATGGGAAGCTGCTTCCATAGTTGTGGCCACAGAATTATAATTCAGTTCAAAAGTAGTTTGGCATCCTTGGGGTAAAATAATTAGAAGATAGGACTTTGGCATTATAACATGCTCCCTGTAACTCTAGTACCTCTGAGGAGAGGGTGGACCCCAATCAGGATCTAGATTTGATTTGAATTTCTTCATTTACCACAGAGATAAAGGTGAGTCAAGAATAGAAATCCCCAATCTAATAGTGATAGTATCTTATGTTAGTGAAAATATATATGTGCAAAGAACTATGTGGGTTGTTCTGAAAAAAATGCAGAGACCTGCTCAGGGCCCCTTAGGAGTTCACGTTATATAGGAGAGGAAAAATACATATAACACTTTAGTGTATATCATTGAAATTTGGCCACTATGCAAATATATAGATATAGATATAAATATAAGTATAAATTTACTTTGCAGAATAAATTACTACCAGTTCATTCTGCTCAACTCCTGTATGTACTGCTAGCATTTGTAGACAATCCATTCTTACTTTATTTTCCCCAAATACTGTTGCATAACAGTGTTGCTTCTTTTTCCTCTTTACACAGCCTGTTTCATTCAATTTCAGCAATTATAAATCAGAATAGTTTCTAATAGACAGCAAGCAAAATGTGTTTGCTATTAATTCAAACACGTTATGGCATATTCATTAGACAAATCCTTAATATTTATTTATAAAGTCTCATTACACTGTCCAGTAATTAAAAGAAATGGATGAATATGTATTTCTCTCTTGCTATTTCACAAAAGAAATAATTTGCAGTAAATATTTGTAAGTATTCCAGCTAAGTGTTTGTAGCACATGAATGGCAATATTTGTTATTTCTGTCATTTCGATTTTATAGAAGACTTCTGCACAGAAATACTTCTTTTCTGTTAGTGCTTTTGACCCTCCACACATACACTGCAAATTACTGAAAGAATAATTTGTCCTTCATCCTCAGTTTTCTGAAAGCCTCTCTCACCATTTTCATGGCCTTATAGGGATGCTAATGTTAATTAATGTTTTAATAGGAAAAAAGTTGCCAAATAAAACTGACAGGTTTGAGACACAAATTATAAATTCAACTCGATTGCCCTAACTATAGTAATGATAATCATTATACAGCTAGTATCTGTAAAATGTTTCCAGTATGCCGAGCTCTGTACTAAGCATGGGACTTAGGTCTTCCAGTTAATGCCCATGTCTACTCTTTGAGGTAGGATTAATATGCCCATTTTATAGATGAATTTATAGCCATTGTGCTTCACGACACTTAATACTCTACTGTTAATATATTAAAATGTTCAACTCTGTAGTTTTGCACATTTGTATGTGAATGCATCTGTATGTCTGTGTGATAGATGCATATGTGTACCTGTCTGCGTCGGTGCAGATATTTGCACCACATAAAGATGCTTAGGTCATTGGTGGACCATATATACAATAATAGTTCCCTAAAATCATCATGGAATTGAAAATTTTCCATTTGCCAGGCATTTTCCTGTACCTTTTCTAATTTCTGATATGTTTAGATACATAAATACCATTGTGTTATGGTCGCCTGCAGTATTCAGTACAGTAACGCACTGCATAGGTTTGTAGCCTAGGAGCAAGAGAGGCTGTACTAAATAGCCTAGGCATGTCCTGTCCAAGGCTAGACTATCTGAGCTGCGTAAGTGCAGCCTGTGGTGTTCAGTCTGTGACATGCCCTCGGGACCATTCCTCACAGGCCTTCCCCTGTTGTTAAGTGATGCACAACCATGAATACGCATTTCTTTTTGTTCGTTCAACAAATACTGATTTATTCAGTTTTTGTGCCAAGCTGCTGTGCCCAACTCTGGTGGATCCGTGATGCGGGGAGACCTCTCTTGAGCCTGAAAGGGTCTTCCAATGCAGGGGAGAGATGGCCTTGCTTAAGAGACAAGTACGAGAACACATGCAGGTGCTTTGATGGGGCGAGGGGCTAAGTGCTGTAGATCTCTGGGAGAGGAGGTCTGCAGCTTCCCAGAAGCCATCAGGGAGGTCTTTTCCAGGAGTGCAGCCTCAGCTCCGAGACGTGAAAAATGAGTTCAAAAAGAGAATGTGTGGCAGGAATAGGAGAGACAAGAGTGTGGAAATGAGCAAAAACGCGGGCCAGCGAAGGAGCTACAGGCGCTCAGAGGTGCAGGGTGTTGTGGAGGGGAGACACAGCTAGTGGGGTCATCACAGGGAGCCTTGCCTGCTGTTGAAAGAATGTAGACATTCTCCTCTGTGTGTTGAGAAGCCATCCTTCAGTGAATCTGGCGAACACTAATTAGGTGATCATGGATAATGGATGCCCTCCCTTCCTTCCTTTCTCCCTTACTTCTTCCTTCCCTTCCTCCTCTTCTTCCTTTACTCATTCTCATTCAGCAGATCTCCGTCAAGTGCCGATAATTTGTGAGGCATTGTGTTGACTTCAGAACATAGAAGGGTGGGTGGGAACGCACACCGTTCTGCCTTCCTGGAGCTTACTAATTCATGGGGGAAACAAGCAGTAATCAATGAGTCCAACCAAAAAAAAAAAAAAAAAAAAAGCAAAGTTACCCAGGTGACTAGTACAGCGTGGGAGGCTGATTCTACCATTCTACCAAAGCATGTAGAGACCTGGCAAGGGAGGTCAGGAGAGGCTCCGTGGTGAAGAGGACTGAGCTGAAAACTGCAGGATAAAAGAATACGAGGGCATTTGAGGCAAGGGGCGGTGATCTGGGGAGAAGTCTTAACAAGGAGGAAATCACGTGCCAGGGCCTGAAGGCCTGGCAAGGCAGCATGCTTTTAAGGAATTGAAATGAGGCCGAAAAGCTGAGAGCAGACCTTGAAGAAGAAGGCAAGTGGACCATCCCGGGCCCTGGCGCCATGTTAGCATCCAAACTCAGTGCCAAGCTGTTGTGATGGGGCTGTGAGGCAGCAGGGCTGGCAGCAGGGAGATGAGCCAGGAGGCCAGGGTGACAGTGTGGGTGAGGGTGTCGGGGGAGAAGTGGAGTCAACGTGCCTGCTGGCAACCACATCAGTGACTTGATAGTTGGATATGGAGCATGGTTTGGTGTAGGATGATGTTGGTGCCATTGTTGAGCTAGGGAACATAAGAGAGGGAGAAATCCACTCTGGATTTCTAGAAAATATTAGGGAGAGGAAGGGGAGATATCACAAAGGAATGGAGGCTAGAAGCTGGCCTTGAAGAATGAATAGGCCTAGTTGGCAAGGAGGGAAAGTCATGTGCACAGGCTCAGAGGCATAACCAGAAGAGAGCAAGTAAGTCCCACAGCTACACACATTTACCAAAGGGGAATTATCATGGGACCTGTGTTCATCCATTTGCTATTACCATAATGCAATACCTGAGGCTGGGTACTTTATAAGGAAAGGAGGTTTATTAAGCTCACAGTTTTAGAAGCTGAAAGTCCAAACAGCACCCATGGCACAGGCCCTGGTAAGGGTCCCTCTGAGTGTGTCACATAGTCTTGGTACCGATGGATAGTGTCATGGTGGGAGCACATAGAAGAGGAAGAGATCTCATGGGAAGACAGGAAGCCAGAGGGGAGGGGCCAGTCTGTTTTTTGTTTGTTTGTTTTTATGACAACCCTGTGCCAGGGTCCCAGGAGAACTACCTCTGTCCCTTCTAAGGGTAATGACCTCACTACTCCCTACTAAGCCCTACCTCTTAAAAGTCCCACCACTTCTTAACATCGTCACACTGGGAACCAAGCTTCTCACATAGAAACCCTTGGGGACCGGCTACATCTGAGCCTTAGGAGGACCCACAAATAATTGTGTTGATTCTCTGATAGGCTCATATATATTTCGTGTCGCAGTAAATATATGACCTATAGTATGTAAAATTGGTAAGTAGGTGAACATGTTGAAAAAATTTTAAAGTTATGGCTCTATATTATGTATAGAAATTTGTCTCTTTATTTCTATATCTTTATTTAGCAATTCACAGATGGCTTTTTATTTTATCATCTGTCTCCTTTCTAATGAAATTTAACCACTTAGGTAGAACTTGGATTTTATTTAGGCCTTCGCTTCATGTTTTGGCATCTAGATTTGGGATTACCTGGCATTTTTTTTTTTATTTGCTAAAATAACTTATCGATTCACTCTTAATTGCACTATGCGCCTACTGAGTTCAGTTGAGCTTCGGAATTAAAATCAAAGGAGAGTCAAATCCACAAAGAGTTAGTGATCTTAGGAACTTGGTGACATCAGCTTTGGAGGAAAACAAAGTGATGTCAAGACGATAGTTAACGTTTTGTAGTAAGTACAGAAATGTTGACGGCAAGATCAGAGGTAGGAATTAGAAGCATGGAGTCTGTCAACCATATTGGCCCAAATACTGGCTTTCGCATCGCTAGCTGTCTGCACCCTCTTTTCTTGTCTAATACAGAGGCAATGATACCCAGGGCATGGTGGCAAGAGTAAGGTGTGCAGAGTACTCAACACAGCCGGGGACACGGCAGTGCTCAGCAATGTTGCTGATGATGAGACAGGAAGGAGAGAGAAGAACAGAATCCTTTGGATGGTGATGACCCTCAGGTCTGGGGTTGGGGTAGAAGGCCATCCAGGGCATGCTGACTGAAGAAGCTGTGTGTGTGTGTGTGTGTGTGTGTGTGTGTGTGAAAGAGAGAGAGAGAAAGACCAAGCAGTATGATGTCACTTTTCTGTGACTCCAACTAATGTTAACTGAGGCCCCAGAAGCTTCCTAACTCAACATAGATATTGTTCTTATAATTACAGGTCTCGGCGTCTTACATTGAGTTCTTCTACTGCCACTCTTTCTACTCAAGCAAAATCTGTGTGTAAGGACCTGCCAGAAAGGAACTGACTGCCTATGGTTCTCCATTGTGAAGAAAGTGCATGGTACAGGTAAATATCTCCAAAATCTGTAGCCAAAAGTTATTATCATCGAGAGTCATGCAGTCCCCAAGACAGCAGTACCAATATCTTTTCACCCAGGCTCAAGTGCACGAGTGTGCACACACACACATCTACATATTTACATATCCTTCCTCTATTAATTCATCCTTGTCTTTTATAAAAAATACTGGTGCTTTTTTTTTTTTAGTGGGCAATCATTTCTACTTATTTTGAGATCACTGATTGGGACAGATGGCAAGGTATGGATAAGTAAGGGATAATTCTGCAGGCAGTGTTCATAGACTCAGTCAGAGAGGCCACAATCAGGTGGGCGTAGAGAACATCACAATGCCTACTGCCATCTAACCTTTTGTTGCTGTTAACAATCGACATCTTTTCATAGCCATATGTTTTTCTACGACATCATCGTTTATTATTATATACTCTACCACTGAACAGAAATCCTGAAATCCATTCAATTGATTTCTTCTAGTTGGACACTCTGTCATTTATAATTCTTTTTTCTTGCTTTTAGGCTACCAAAAAAGGTACTTGTGGCTCTGCATTAGTTCCCATTATTAATGGCTTCCTTCGGATAGTTGCCTATCAGTAAATTGCTGAATTGAAGAGTTTTCAGGTTTTAAGACTTTTGATTCTTAGTGCCAAATTACTTTCCAATACAGTTGTAGCAGTTTCTATTTCCAGAGGAAATGTGTAAGAGTCTACTTCCATGTAATGTCCCAAGGCCAAGAATTCTGAAAACAAAGTTTTTGCCAATTGATGAGAAATGGGGTGTGTGTGTCTGTGTGTGTGTGTGTGTGTGTGTGTGCGTGTGCGTGTAGGAGGACATCAATAATCGCACTATTCTGGAGAACATTCCTCGTTTAGACAGTAGCATGCTTGAAACTTACCAGATTTTGACATTTGAGAAATAATACTAAATCAAGAAGGAGTAGAAGAGCCCTGGGGAATTTTAAGTTTTTCCTTTTTGGCCAAGTATTTTTAGACAATTGTGAAATCGCTGGATAGCAATAATATTTTTTTTGGTGGCAAACAAAATTTTTCATTTCTTAAAAAGAACAAAAGATACTTAGTAAAAAGCTTTCGGCCTGGCACGGTGCCACACGCCTGTAATTCCAGTATTTGGGAGGGCAGGACTGGAGGAGCTCAGGTTTGAGGCCAGCATTAGCAACTTAGCAAGATCCTCTGCAACTTACCAAGATACTATTTCAAAATTAAAAAAATAAAAAATAAAAATAAAAAGAGCTTGGGTTATAGCTCAGAGGTACCCCTCCCCCATCTGCTGGCGTTCAATCCCCAGTACTACAAAGAAAAAAAAAAAGACTTTATAAAGACTTTATAAGCGTGTATCTAAATTATACTACTGGTTACTTAAAAGTATGTATATGTATATTAAAAGTATTTATGTATGTACATGTATATGTATGTGTATCCTGTGCTAGGAATGTAATTAAGTGAACTATGGCGGCCCCGGAGGAGGCAGAGGCTGTAGACCCCGTAGATCCAAACCCGATCTTGTCTCGAGGTGTGACATTGGGCAAGTCTACATTTATAAAATTTAGATAAAAATACCACCCATCCCACAGGGTGTTGTTGTGAGTCATTGTATGTGACATGTTTAAAAATCATCAAAATTTTTACGTCAAGAGAATATTTAATGATATAAGAAAATAATAGAATTAAACAAATAATAGAACTAACAAACATAGAAGTATAGCCCTAACCATAGTATAACCCTGTGCTTATATAATCATTCTTCCCAGCCCGGCATGGTGGTATACATCTGTAATCCCAGTATTTGGGAGAATGAGAGAGGAGAATCACAGGTTTGAGGCCAGCCTCAGCAACACATAGAGACCGTTTCAAAATAAAAAATAAAATAGGGTTGGGGGTGTAGCTTGGAGGTACAATGCCCCTGGGTCCCATCCCCAGCACCACACACACACACACACACACACACACACACACACACACACACACAAAATATATACATACATATATATACATTTGTATATATATGTATATACAAATATATATGTATGTATATACATATATATACAAATGTATATATATGTATGTATATATATATTGTGTGTGTGTGTTCTCTTCTTTTCTTTTTATCCTCCTCTGTTATTTAAAAAACTACAAAAGTTTAATATCCTTCTGAGTGACTTTGATATACATTAATAGAGTAATCCCAGGCCTGTGCCTGATGGAAGTCTTCAAGAGCAAGGCCATTTCCGCGGGGTCCTGGAGCCCAGGTCTCTCTGTGGCCTGGCCAGGGCCACCCTGGGATCAGCCTGCATGAGAGCAGAGCCTCGTTCCCACCAGGGCTGCTGCATCCTGGGTGGTGCAGCAAACACTGCGGCCAGACAGGCTTCCGGCCTCTTGAGAGCCACTTAGTGAGAGTTCCTGACAGCCTAGCACCATATGTGAGCTCCCCTACTTGGCTCATCTCTTTCCTCATTACTACGTAAGCTTCATTTCACCAAATAAATGAAAGCAGAGGTAGATCCAGAGCCCCCCCCCACACACCCCCCAGCTCTTAGGCAGTGCACGTTTTATCCTTCGTGAACACACAGGGGAAGACTGGGGTTCCAAGTCCCTCGGCCTTTGGCTACCTCTAAAGTTTAAAAAGTGGAAGGGAAAAGAGCCAAAGAATGATTTGGCATTAAGGACACAAACTCGGGGCGACTTGGACGGCTCAGCTACCACCTTTTACTGGGTCCCAGCAACAAGCTGTGTGTGTAGAGACTGCATTCATTCTGACCCTAATTTCCAGTCTAATTTGAAAGCTCTGTATTTCTCAGTAAAACAGGGACATCTGAATCCCTAATTAAGATATTTTCGCTGAAGATTTCCTCCTTAACAGGTCCTAAATTGCTCTCCTTTAAGTGATTATGAAGATGAGTAAGGAAATAAAACTTATATTTAGCCGGGCGTGGTGGCGCACGCTTGTAATCCCAGCATTTGGGAGGCCCTGACCGGAGGATCCTGGTTCTCGGTCACCCTCAGCTACCTAGTGAGACCTGGTTTCAAAATAAAAGAATAAAAAATAGGGCTGGGGGTATAGCTCGAAGGTAGCATGCTCCTGAGTTCAATCCCCAATACCGCAAAAAAAAAAAAAAAATCCAAAAAACTTATATTTATACACATATGTATATTCCTTCAACAAAATTAATAAGTTCATAGAAGGTGAGAGGACAACAAATGTGTCGGCAAGTATGGGTCAGGAAAAGAGTTTCTAGTGTTCCGCCAGGCTCGGATGAGGCGCCTTGAGAGTGTAGGTAGAGAGACTACACGGAGCCCCAGCGAGAATGGTAATAACACTACCATATGGAACATTTGGTATTTGGATAGCACTTAGCTTCCGCCTAAAGTACAGAATCAATAGAGACTCAAATACAGAGGAAGAAACGATTCCTTAGCTGTGAATCGTTGGCTACTGTGCAGAAATGCAGACACGTTGATTATCAAAGGCTTACCAGGATACACTTGTCTTGGGAGGCTGCAGAGCAGGGATACTTAACCATATCTAATGATGCTGTGGCCTGGGTGCTGTGATTCTGCAGATTTTTTGGTTTTCCCCATTTCTGAAGCGTGATTGTCCAAACCATTTTTGTAGCCATGCAGAACTATCTGCAAGGGCAGGCTAAAATGTTACTAAAATCTTAAAAGCTCAGGGTCTCATAGGGACAGTAGGGTCTCCTAGGATGTTGCTGGCAGAGGGTTAAAGCATAACTTTTGAATTGTAAGAAATGCAGAGAGGTAGCATGCACTTTTAATCCCAGTACTTGGGAGGCCGAGACAAGAGGATTGCAGGTTTGAGACCAGCCTCAGCAACTTATTGAGATTCTCAGGAACTTATTGAAACCCTGTTTCAAAAAAGCAAAACATAAAAGGCTGAAGGTAAAATATCCCTCGGTTTAATCCCTAGTACCCCCCCCCATGAGAAATGCAGACAGTATCTTTACATTTTAGTCTCATTCAATCATTCATTGCTCATTTATTCATTTGACAAATACTTCTTTAGGGACTACTATGTTCCAACACGGTGCTAAACATCAGAGATACAGAAGGGAATAAGGCAGACATGGGGTCTTTCCTAATGGAGTTTACAATCCTAAGGGAGATGGACTCAAAACCATCAAAACGGGTTTGGGTGAACAGGAGAGCTGAATGGACCATTCCAAAAGGAGACATGGAGTGCATCTGAAATGGGAAACTGGAGAAACCAGACAAGAAAGACCTGTTCATGTGGAAGGCATGAAGCAGAGCCAGAGAATGGGCAGCCAGGGACTTGCAAGGAGGTTGTGGTTGTTGAGAGCAGCTCTGCTTTGCGAAGCGAAGAGGGTGGGGAGAGAAAGCTCACTATAAAACTGCCTTGAGTGCAGAACTGCCAGGACCAGTCAGTGCTCTGCAGCCATTGATCTCTCAGGTAATCTAAATAATGCATCTTATTGACAAGGCATATCATTAAGAAAATGCTTTACTTTCTATGACTACATAAACACGTTAGAAGATTGGACGTCTCCCTGCCTCTATCAGGGTGTATGGTTATACCATAGTCTTCCCTCATCCTTGGGGGTTACATTCTGTGCTTTATGTGTACTCTGTTTTTCCTAGACATACATGTCTATGATAAAGTTTAACTTATAAATTAGCCACCGTCAAAGATTCACAATAATAAAAAATAATTATAAAATATATTGTAATAAAAATATGAGCTTTGGGGCTATTCTTAAGTAAAATAAGGGCCCCTTGCATAGAAGCACTGCAATACAGTGACAGTGGCTGTGATAACCAAGATGGCTCCTAAGTGACTACTGGGTGGGTAGTGTATACAGTGTGGATACTCGAGACAAAGAGTGATTCATGGCTAAGGTTGGAGGGAGGGAGACAGCATGAGACTTCATCGTGCCACTCAGAACTTAGGAATTGTTTGTTTCTGGAACTTTTTAAAAATTTTTAGTTGCTTGAACATATGAAAGTTTTGAATTTAAAACTTATGAATTATTTATTTCTGGAATTTTCCATTTAATATTTTCAGACTTCAGCTAACTGTGGGTAAGTAAAAACACAGAAAGCAAAATTGCAGAGAAGGAAGCACTCACTGCTGTACTTGCTTTAACTACCACCCCAATGAAGACGTGAGGTGATGCGTACACCAGGATACATTTACCTTCTTCTCTCCTGTGTCTTTTCTTGCCTTATCCAATATAGTTCACCTTAGAGAGTGAGATCCACTATATAATGAATTCTACCATTTGTGCACGCACATAATTAACTTTAGTTAACTTAAAAGAGATTCTTGGTTCTAGATTAAAATAGTCTGTTGTCCACTTCAGTACTTGGTGCTCCTCCTCTTGGCATCGTTTGTGGGATTGGGGTTCTTCTTTCCTTCTTCCTTCTATTCCTAGGTGTTTATAGTGAATGGTCTTTTAATAATAGGATCCACTCAATGATTTCTTTTCTCTCCTTTGGGCTTTGACATGGATTCGATAAATGCTACATTTCTTCTGGGGCTCAAACATCTACCAAGGGAAAAAAAAACACAAATATTTTCCTTTTTTCTATAAGCTCAATTTAGTTATCCATCCCACTCTTCCT
Organism: Graphiurus murinus; assembly: GCA_004027655.1. Lineage (NCBI taxonomy): Eukaryota > Metazoa > Chordata > Mammalia > Rodentia > Gliridae > Graphiurus > Graphiurus murinus. Next base: position 13,040 of record PVLC010006561.1, on the reverse strand, counting down.
ACCCACCAAACGAACACACAGATTCATGCGCGCGCGCACACACACACACACACACACACACACTTTACATTCTAGAACATGGGCCTTTTCCCCTTCAGAGATTTGTAATTCACTTTTCCATGGTTAAGAGAACTATCTTTCTTTTTTTTTTTTTTCCTTTTCTTCCCTTCTTTTTTTTGTTACTGAGAATTGAACCCAGGGACATTCTACCTCCAAAATAAACCCCTAGCCCTAACTCTTTTTTTCCTTGTTTTGAAATAGGGTCTCACTAGGTTGCTGAGAGTTTCACTATGTTGCTGAGGCTGTCCTCGAACCTGTGATCCTCCTGTCTCAGCTTCCCAACTTCTGGGATTACAGGTGTGCACCACCATGCTGGGCTCCCATCTGAATAACCATTAAATATCTAAAAGAGATTTCCCCAAAATTTGTTTTTAGCATAAGTATGTTCTTTCTTTTCTGTTCCAATTCCTTCAATCTGGAGTAGCATTCATAATTCAGAGCTAGTTTGGGGGAAGGCATGATTATTTTGAGACACTTAATGTTTTTCAATCCCAAAGGGAAAAAAAACTAGGGTCAAAGATTCAAGGATATTAAGTGTTTTATATGTAGGTATAGCTTTTCAAAACTATTGTGGGGTACATTAGAGTTTCTAAAATAATATATCAGTTTTTTGTAGGAAGTATTTTATTCTTTAAACATTTTATAAATGTATGTTCTATGGTGTCCATGTGCAAATATTTGCATAGTTAGCATAACTTTCATTAAATAAGAGAATATTTTGCTATCTCATGGAGTAAAACACATTAGAAAATAGTGGGATCATAAAGCAGTACCCTGCAGAGACTTTGTCCTCCCAGTGCACTAAGGCTGCTTTGGACATTGGAAAACTATACTATTCAAAGTGTGAACAGCGGCCAATGGTAGAAACACAGTTCTGATACAATTTTATCAAAATGACAGTGTTCTGTGGTACTTTTCTGATTACTCTCATTTCTTCCTCTTAGTGTTCATCAAGTGATATGAGACATTTAAATATATTTTCTAAGTTCTGAAATATTAAAATAGTAGCTTTTGATGTTGTATTGTTTAGAGGTAGAACGGACCATGAAGGCCACTTAACCCCTTTCTCCCCTAACTCAAGACCCGCCACCCCAATATCATTGATGCTTTTCATGTTCAAAGAGTGAATTGCTTTTTTTAAAAATTAGCAAGAAATAACTATATACCAAGCAGTGTTGAGAAGGATCATGCCTTTGAATTAAATGAGAAGTATATCACTGATATTTAGGTTTTCACTAAATGTTTCTGTAATGTTTGGGAAGATGGTTTCTATGACTGTCCATCCTGTTTTATCCTCAGAGATATTCTTTCTTCTCTATCCCTCATTTTTCCTTTCTTTAAAATGAAGGTGCCAGGCATAGTGGCGCAAACCTGTAATCTCAGTACTTGAGAGGCTGACACAGGAGGATTGCAGGTTTGAGGCCAGACTCTAAAACTTAGTGAGACCCCATTTTGAAATAAAAAATACAATAGGGCTAGAGGTGTATCTCAGAGGTAGAAGCCCCTGGGTTTAATCCCTAGTACTGCGAGGGGAAAAAAATAAATAAAGGTAATCAGTCCACTATGAGAAATATATATTTAGAAACCCTTAGAAGATTGCCTAGCCTGGAACATAGTTAATGCTCTGTAAACACTGGCTGTTACCACTTTTACTACTTCTACTGTTTTGGGTTTTTTTGCTTGTTTTGTTTTTGTCTATTTCTACTCGATACTCTAGTTTTTTGTTCTGTTTTGTTTTGTTTTGGGTGGAGAGTCTCATGCCTACCTAAAACAAATAAATAAAACCAAGCAAAACCAGAAACTCAGTGCTTCAGAAGCTGGGGCTGTGTTTGGCCTCACTGGGGAGGTGTGATCCTCTGAGTGCATCCACAGAGGAAGCAAGTTCAAGTGGAGCGTACTTAGACTTGAGAGCCGGGAGGGCTTTGAAGAAGGCACTCCGTGAGGCGGGGCCTCTCGTTCCCCATCTGGAACATGAGTGGGTTGCTCCCCGAGGCTTTTTCCACGTCTAAAAATTGTCATCTTCCATCCTTGATGTTGTAAGATTTTGAAGTCCCAGTAGAAAGAATATCCGAAGAGCCACAATCTCTGTTTCTATTCCCCACTGTGTAGTTAGTTCAGCGCATATGCAGCGAATGTTTTGTTTGTTTGTTTGTTTTTTGATTTGAGTCCTCCTTGGTGCTCAGGTGGAGCTAATGACCTGCTCCTCCAGCGGTGATGAATTAAAACAAAACACACCGAAACACTCCTTTCGGGCACAAAGGCGACCCCTTCTAAAGGCATAAGCCAGTCCCTCGGATGGCAGGAGGGAGCGTCACCTTGCTTGGCACCAAGACGCAGCCATCTCTGGAGTGAAATTTGGCAGCTGTGTGATAGTCAGGCTGCAGTACTGCATGACAGTTTGAGGAAAAGGAGTGAGACAGAAATAGCAGATTTCAAAATAATCCAATTAAAACAGCAGGGAAAGTGGAGTTGGGCAACAAGAAGGGAAGACGATGTGCCCCAGAGTCTGAATCTTTCCAGGGTTTAGACAGTGTGTACTTGAACACCACGACTCCAACCTGGGCCCAGCGCGTGCCCTGGATGGGCTTGTCAGACACCCCACTGAGCGACCCCATCAAGGTATTCTCTCTCTCTTCTCCGGGGGTTCTAATTATCAGACTGTGTTGGTACATATATAGATCTGCTGATTTTTTTTTTTTTTTTTTTGGTACTGGGGATTGAGCTCAGGGGCATTCTACCTCTGAGCTATACCCCCAACCCTATTATTTATTCTTTATTTTGAAACAGGGTCTCATTAAGTTGTGGAGTGCCTCACTAGGTAGCTGATGCTGGCCTCGAACCCGGATCCTCCGGACTCAGCCTCCCAAATGCTGGGATTACAAGCATGCGCCACCACGCCCGGCTTGTTTTTGGTTTTGTTTTTGTTTCGATTCCGGGGGGATTGAACCTTGAGCTACACCCCCCAGCCTTGTTTTTTATTCTCTATCTTGAAACAGGGTCTCACTAAGTTGGGAAGGGCCTCACTGAGTAGCTGAGGCTGGCTGGGAAACAGATTCTTATGTCTCAGCCTCCCAAGTACTGGGATTACAAGCGTGCACCACCACACCCAGCAAGGTCGGCTGTTTTAAAGGTACCCCCTTCTAATGCCCTGCACCCGGTAATCTCATAGTTGAGTATGTATGACATCAGAATGTACTGAGCAGAAAGCAGTTATGGTGGAATTCCCATTGAGTGGCTCGTCAAGGATGGACTGACAGAGCAGCGTGGGAAACCCTTTGCTTCATTCAGGGATCTTGGTAGTAACAGTAATAGGGAAGGGAGATTCAAAAAATATACCTTGGAGCTGGGGGCATAACTTGGTAGAGTGTTCGTCTAGTATGTGCAAGGCCCTGGGTTCCATCCCCAACACAGTAAGAGAGAGAGGGAGAGAAAGAGAGAGAGAGAAAAGAAAACAGGAAATGGTCCTGTGTGCAACTGCCATCAAATAAAAATGAGATCTCTTTAGATTTTCTACAGTGGGTGTGACCATTGTGATAAGTAGTCAGATAAGAACATGGAAGTCATGGTGGATAAAATTGAAAAATACTGAGCAATCAGTGTAGCAACCAAAAAAAAAAAAAAAAAAATTGGGAAGGAGATTTGTAAACATGGTTAGAAATGATCAGGTCAGCTGGGTGTGGTGGCGCACGCTTGTAATCCCAGCATTTGGGAGGCTGAGACCTGAGGATCCGGGTTCTTGGCCAGCCTTAGCTACCTAGTGAGGCACTCCGCAACTTAGTGAGACCGTGTTTCAGAATAAAGAATAAAAAATAGGGCTGGGGGTATAGCTCGGAGGTAGAATGCTCCTGAGTTCAATCCCCAGTATCGCAAAAAAACAAAAAAGAAATGATCAGGTCATCAAAGAGTCGGACAAAACAGCTCTCAAAAGGGAGATTCTGGGGAATAAAGGCAGCAGATGATAAAATAACCTGGACATTTTTTAGTTTAACTAAGAAAGAACTGTAGAAAGAAATTTAGGGATTAAAGAGTTGATTTCATTTAGAAGCACATAAAATCTTTAGGGAATGAGCAGAGCTCAGATAACCTAACTATTATACCATGGAACAAAAGTGAATTCAAGAAAAAAATAAATTAAACTCATGTAGTAGAAAAAAATATCAAGATTTGTTATCAGAAATTCTGGTTTTGAGTTTCAAATCTGCAACTTATTAGCTTTGTGACCTTAGGGGAGTCATTTAAAATCTGAGAGGATTTTTTTCCCCCAATCTGTAAAATAGTGATAATTATAATACGTATCTCACAGAAATGTTAGGACTGTCAAGTGAGATAATTCATTTCGGAAATGTTTTGTGAATTGAAGAGGCCTGTGTGTACATTATTTCTGTAAACCTGCCTCCTCCTTTTTTTTTTTTTCCTTTAGCATGGAGTAAGCTCTTAGGGACAGTAATTATATATGGGAATAACTTAGAGGATGATTCTTCACACAGAGGGAAAATCTATTGTATAGAAATTTAAAAATACACATAAGCTGGGCATGGTAGCACATGCCTATAATCCCAGTTCTTGGGAGGCTGAAACAGGAGAATCACCAGTTTGAGGCCAATCTTAGCAATTTAGCAAGACCCTCAGAAACTTAGTGACACCCTGTTTCAAAATAAAATAGGGCTGAGGTTATAGGTCAGAGGTAAAATTCCTGTGTTCAATCCCCAATACCACACACAAAAACAAACAAACAAACACAAGAACTGTTTTTTCTGCTCCTCATTCTTCTGTGTGAGAAATTGTTCTGTGTTTATAGGATTCTTCTGAAAAATTTCCTGGCAAGTGCTGTGACAGTTGTCCACTCTCTGAAGAGCTATACACCATGTGATTTTATAGTAAATATTGTCTGCGAGTAAAACTTCAGGAACAGATTAAAGGAACAGAACGCTGCCTTGTTTCATTGAATAACCCTCACGGAGGGAGGTTTGGGCTGAGAAGGGGGTCTCGGGGGCTTGGAACAAGAGTAACATAAACAGGCAGCTGAAGGATGAAAATTGCAATGGAGACAGAGAAGCATGGTGAGTGTTTCTTTACCAAGTGTGGGCTGGCGCGCCCAAGTTCCCTTTATGCCTCAGCCCATCTGTCTCATTAGCTTCTGTCTCTTAATCACAGACTCGGTAAAGTGTCTACTTGTCTTTTTTTTAGCGTTTTGTCTTAATCTCCTAGAAAAGTTAACCCAAGGAAATCAACTGGATTATATGCTGTTCGTGCGCGTCAGGCATGCATGCCAGGGGGTGGGGCACACTCTATTTATAAGAGAATACTAACATGGGGAAGGCTTTGTACGCACATGAGCATCTTTGAGAGTGCACTCATGAATATGTGTGCGTTTGTGCGGGTGCCCACAGACACAACACATATGTGCATGTGTTGTGTACTCTCGAACATGGAAAAGACACGTTGACATTAATTAGAAAGGGTGATACAAAACAGTGAAAGGAAAATTCCTTTTGGCATTTACTATTATAATTAAAGTGTATGATGTAACAGTGTGTGTGCAGGAGAGAGTCTGCTTATTCATTGTCTGGAACAATAGTAGGAGTTAAATATTAACAGGTTGGCGTGCCAATAAGTGTCTGAATACAAACCCTCTCTTGTGTGCAGTTTAGCGAGGAGGCGGGGTGCTTAGATGTGCCTCTGCTCGCTTGGAATTCAAGATGCTTCGGATGCAGAATGCTGCAGAATGTAAACTGTGGCAGAAAATGTGCCCCTGTTGTTTGTTTATTCTTCCTGGGGACATTTGCAGGGCCAAATTATCACACGTGGAAAAAGAAACAGCTTTGTTTGGGAAATACAGTAGGAATAGTGCATGAAATTGAATGAAGTAAAAACACTCGGAGTCCATCTTTGATTGATGATGCTTCTTATTTGCTCTTCATTATTCCCCTTGAAGAAATAAAAACTATGAAATTGGATTTGAAAACTGGATTAAGACAAATGGCTTCTCAGATTTTTTTTTTATCTTAGCTGTTTCCAATTTACTTAGTAAAGTACATAGTCACTATATAAACAGTGTTTACTACATTTCATTTTTCCTAAAAAGTATACCCTTGCGGTCTGATTTTCGGAATTAGTTTATAAGATGCAGGGGCTGGGTGTACCAAGTTAGTATTTATTTCTAAAGTTATTTTATTATTTATTTCATTTTATTGTAGCACTGGGAATTAAACCCAGGGGCATTCTATTTTCAGGCTATACCCTCAGCTCTTTCTTATTTTGAAAGAGGGTATTGCTAAGTTGCCTAGACAGGACTCGAACCTGCGATCCTCCTGTCTCAGCTCCTAAGTAGTGGGATTGCAGGCATGTGCCACTGCACCTAGCTCTAAATATTTTATTAAATTTATTTTACTTAATTAATTTTGTCTCTAGGTATTTTATGTGCCTACTTACTTTGCAGTGTAGTCAGTGAAGAGGAGAATAAAAAAGTCTGGTCTCAGGAGAGTCTCTCTCACTCACTTGTCACCCTGACCCTTTTCTCTAGGTGGAGCTTACTCTGTTCCCACTTGGACCAACCCTCTACTCTCCAGGTACTTTTGGCAGAGACTTGTAGTCGTGCATGTGAGACTCTACTCACTAGGCTATAAGCCCTTTGCTCTATTTGTTGTTGTAACTCTTAGCACCTAAGGCAAGCCCTGGAACATAATGTGTCGAATGAATACATGATCAAATGACTCTAACACTACTGTGTGACCATCATTGTCTCAGACACAAGGGACAATGTATAAGAAAAATAAGACATAGCCATGTCTCCTCTGTAGCATCATAAAAATATAGCTGGGAGCCGGGTGTGGTGACACACGCCCCTAATTCCAGTACTTGGGAGGCTGAGACAGGCACATTGCAGGTTTCAGGCCAGCTTGCCATCACTTAGCGAGATCCTGTTTCAAAATAAAAACAAATAATTAAATAAAAAGGGGCTGGGAGTATTGCTCAGAGGTGGCATGCCCTTGGTTCATTTCCCAGTATCATAAAAAAATAAATCTAGCTGGGGCTTAGAACAACTTCAATAGTGAAACAAATATTAGCTTATAACCCAAAGAGTAAAATAAATACTCATAAGTCTATACTGCTGTAAGATTAAAAAAAAAAAACTAAAATGAGGGAAAGGGACAACTCTTTCTTAGAGACATTTCAGATAAAGGAGAATGAATGAGGGAACAAAAAAACTGTTACTGGGATCTAGTGATGAGCACCATAGGAGCGTTCAACTGATGGAGGAACTCAACTTGATGCTCCAAAGTGGGCTACATGGATGGGAACTAGAGGGCAACATTTCAGCAGAAACAAGAACTTCAAAGCCTTTCTGCTCCAAACATGTAAAAGCGAGAGTCTGCCATGGAGCTCCCTGGCGGGCACCTCCTTCACTTTGTGATCCAGGCTAAGTACGGTCACCAGGGCATACGTTGTCACTGCATGTCCCCTGGACCCGAAGCACTGAGAAGCGCTTGTCGTAATGCGGAATCTCACTGGAATCAAGAGAAAAGACCAGACAAACGCTCCTGGAAGGGCAGGTTAGAAGATAACTGGCCACTCCTCTTCAAAAGTGCCAAAGTCTTTAAAGATAAGGAGGGATTGAGGAAATGTCACTAAGTAGAGGACACAAAAGAAACAGTACAACAAAATGCAATGTAAAATCCTCCATTGGACCCTGAAACGGGGGGAAAAAAAACATGTTTAATAGAAAATCTAGTGAAATCTTAATAAATCCTATAGTTAAGTCAGTAGTGTGGATCCATGTTTATTTTCTAATTTTGGTCATTGTTCTAGGGAGATGTCGAAGGCTAACAGAAGGGGAGGCTGCGGAAAGGAGAGGAGGGAGCTCTCCTGTTTTTTTGCAGCTCTGTGTAAATTTAAGTTGTCTTTTAAAAATGCAGTTGAGGTCACAATACCAACCCCAACAAGGCAATTATAGAGAAACACAGACCATATATGGCTGAGCATTTGTGGGGGGCAGCGTTGGCGCGGTGGACTGAGAGCTGGCAGCAGGTGGGAGTAGTCAGGAAACGTGTCCTGTGTGTCAGTGGGTGGAGCAAACCCCAAGGGGTCATTCTAGGTGCAGTGGCAGCAGGAACAGAGGCTCAAGGAAGGAGTCACATGGCCTGTGTGGGATACACTGGAGAAGCCAGCAGAGTGATGCATGTGTTTTGCTCGAGGTCAAAGAAAGTTGGGCAGCTCTGGGGAAGGCAGATCCTTAAGACCTGGCAGAGGAGTTTGAGGTCAGTGGAGCAGGTGACATCGTGTTACAGATTCTTGTTCAGGGGAGTGACTCAGTGAGATGGTATATACAGATGCTTCTCTGCTCAGGATGGGATTACATGCACCCTTGAATAGAAAATATACAAAGTCAGCTGGGTGTGGTGGCGAATGCCTGTAATTCCAGTACTCCTACTCCGGAGGCTGAGACAGGAGGATTGTAGGTTTGAAGCCAGCCTCAGCTACTCAGCAACTTAGTAAGACCCTGATTCCAAATAAAGAATTAAAAAAGAGGGCTGGGGGGTGAAACTTGGAGGTAAGATGCCCCTGGGGTGTTCGAACCCCAACACCACCACCACCACCACCACCAAAAAAAAAACAAAAACAAACAAACTTAAAGTAAAAAATGCATTGAATCCACCCAACCTACGATGCATTCTCGCGGGGCCACATGGCACACTGTAGAGAACCGGTGGTCCCCCTCTTGATCACAGGGCTGACTGGGGCTGTGGCTGGCTGCTGGAGTTGGAAGAGTTGGGGCAGGTGAGTTGGGAGTTAGTAATAGCTAATGAGAGCCCATTCATTTGGGGAAGGAGGCAGGAAAGGAAGGGGAGGAAATGTATTCCAAAGCATTTGAAATGGTAAAATTGTAGACCCTTGCAGATTGACAGATTCAGAGGATGAAGAGGGAGGAGGGGAAGATGATTCCTGGGTCATGCTTACAAGACAGGTGATATTGGTGTCTACATTAGAAATCATTTGTTCAGCAGATCTTTAAGTACCTGCATTGAACACCAATGTATTGTAGGTGATGATGGATGATTGAAAATAGTGTGCATGCAGTGTCTACCTACAGTAAATCATGGATCAGAAAGCCCATGGCTTGGGCTGAACTGGATGGATGGATGGATGGATGGATGGATGGATGGATGGATGGATGGATGACTGGCCGGCCAGGTGAGGCCCACCCACAGGTGCACTGTCTTCCACATCTAATGAAGGGATGGCCTTGCTCTAGTCTCTTCCTAGCGGCAGCCACGAACAGTGTTAGATTATCTTTCAAGTTGATGCTCCTTTTCCCTTGATGAAGATGTCAAGCCTGTTCTTGGACTCCACTCACATACACACAGAGAACAAAAGCAAAGACAAAAACACTATGAAATCACCATTCTGCTCAGGGAAAGCCCACACACATTCCCTTAACTCTGCCAAGATTGTGGTCCTGGGTCCCAGAGGTATCGAGCAGGAAAGGTAAAATGCTCTGAACAGACTGTCATAGAAGAAAAAATAGAAAAAGTGCACACATGCTTAAGCACCAAGCGTCTGGCCTTCAAGCACCTGTCTTTTCAGCTTGTTTTAAATGGTATTTCCCACTGAGCAATTGCTAGTTCATGCTCCTTTGAGTAGGAGTGGCTGTGTTCTTCTCTTATCCTCTTGGGCTTGGCCTTCTCTTTGTGTTATTTATTAATAACTTTTATTCCTTTATTTTCATCAGTTATTTGACTCTATAGATGGAGACTGACATTTTTTTAAATCTGTGCAGCAAGCTGGAGCCCTCTCCATCAGCAATTAGAACCTCTGATGCTACAGAGGTAGGGTCAGTCTTGGGGATATGGTTTTAGCCTGGCCATAGGCAGAACCGTGGGTGTATTTGCCTACTGAAGACTGAAAGGCACACATTTGAATAGGTGGAAGTAATCGAAGTTACATTCTGAAGATCTTGGAGGATCTCCATTACTCTCTTGTCAACATTTTAAAATTTTCAACAATTGAGTTCTTATGCCTTCATTGATATCCAGCTAATCATGAAGCTAAATAAACATTTCATTGACAATAGGCAGCTGAATAGTTAACCTCTTTGATAGTTAACTATAAGTGAAAGTTGCTTGATATTCTTAAAAGGCTGAAATTGCAGAAGTTCTGATTCTGTCCAGGAATTGAGCATTGATCATAACCTTTGCTACATGTAAACTTATACTTCAAATATCTTTTTAATGATGAGAAGTTTCCATGAACAATGAATTGGCTGTAGTGTATTTAAAACATAGTGCATTTAAAAATGTCTTAAATGGCATTGTGAGACACAATATGAATTGATGTTTTGTGTGGAATGTAAAAAGGAATCACGTCTTTTATGGGGTGGACATTGGCAAAGTCGGAAAACCCTATGAAATGGCCCCTGGGCTTCCTTTATGGGCTTCCTGTGGAAGCACATATGTTGAATTTAGCAGGATAAAGAATCTTTTATGTCCTTTTAAACCAATGTATTGACTTCAGTATTTTTTCATTGGGAACATATTTCAAAATTGTAATGGTAGTCAGTGGTTTTGTGTAAAAGTTCTATCAAAAAATGCTTTGTCTAAATGTTCATTCCACAGTTCCACATCTGCTTATCAATTCCTTCCTGTCTCAGAGTGCCCGATGAGTGTGGTACCTTCACTACAGTGGGCATCTTGTCTTGTTCCAGGGTTATTATTTTTTAATGGCAGAAGTGAAAATCGCAGGCTGAGCTCGGGAAACCATTTCGAAGTTATTCCCTTAGACATTTCTAAGTAGAGGCAGGCACAATCCTTGTTGTGTGGCCCTCCAATGAACTTCATAGGACCCGACAAGCATCTCAGGCCATCCTTTGTCAAAGAGATGGGACTTGGGTATCAAACAGAGGTCACTTGTTGTTGTTGTTGTTGTTTTTCTCTTAGAATGCCATGCAGAGCACATAATCCTTTTACCTCATGGACTTTTCTAGAGATGTAGAAACGTGGTAAGGGTGGAGAGCAGCAGAAAACTACAACAGAAGGAGCCAGGAGTGGAAGCCAAGCTTTAGAATTCGACTAAATCCATTTCAAATTATGTCTGAATTTAGAGTTTTCGCCGTACCCTGTAACAACTAGAGAATCAAACAAGCAGAGCCAGGCATGGGGAATGGTTACTCCTCTCTCTTCCTCACTCCCATCTCTCCTTCTTCAGTCTCTTTCCTTCTCTCCTGTTAAAAGTTAATGGAATGAATGAATGGGGAGTGAATCAAACCAGCAAGCTACTTTCACAAAGTCCAAGGGTTGTCACTTCTGTGGATTTAATCATAAGTCATTGCAATCCTAGTCTTCTTATCCAGAACACGTATTTCTGTGACTCTAACTTACTTATGGAATCTAGAAATATATTCCATAAATAAATTTTAAAAATTAACTTAAAAATTAAAGAGTCTTTTCAGGAAAGAGAAAAATGACCAACTCCGCCCTCCCTCCTCCCCTAAAAAAGATTCTGTATTTTGTTCCAGGTGTGTGACCCTGAGATGCCCAGATCCCTGGCGACTTCAGAGGGCGCTCAAAGTAAATATAATGATTTAAGTTTAATTCTCTAGTTTCCCAAGGAGATTAAAAAGAAAAAGAGGAGGGCTTGTTGGTGTTAAATATACCAAGCACAGCAAATGAAGGAGAAACATGTATGAAAACTAGAAGCATTATAAATCGCAGCAGTGTGGGGCCATTTAGTTTGAAGATAAGCAAGCCCAGTGTATTATGTAGAGGAAGTGAACATAAAGGACCATTTCCTGAGGTGTGATAAAGAGGGCGATGGTGGAGGGGACAAGAATGGTGCAGTTACAAACAACCCAGCTCCCAGGAATGCAGTGGTCATTAAAAGTTTCCCTTTTTATCATGTTATAATTAACTGGGGATAGCCTACAGATGGGATGGGGTGTGTTCACATGGTGGTGATTTCCAGACCTAGGATCCTTCCATTCATGGCTCAGCCATTCCCTAGGGTGTTGGGAGACAGTAAGGATCTTCTGCATCTAGCTGGGAGTTAGGGGAAGGGCAAGTAAATGATCTCCTTGGGAGTTTGTTAATGGAATTGGCACATGGGCATAACTAACTGTGGGTAAAACTGAGAAATGTCAGCCTGTATGTCAAGGAGTCTCGGAGACTGGTTTGTTGGAAAGCTCACCAGCCTCTGCCACAACTGGATACCTTCCTGGCCAGACATCATCCTTTAGGGCGCAGATGTGATGTCCTGCAAATACTGAGGTACTCAAGGCTAACTAACACCAGGATAAGCTGATGTATCCAGACCCTTCATCTTTCAAATCATCTAGACCCAAACTTGTATTTCCTGATGTTGGTATCATCAGGAGGAGAAGAAAAAGCATTCATGGGTGGTTCCCCATGAAAAGGCACGGGGGCCTTCCAAACACTGCCTCCAACAGATGGCACTCCACCACCATCCTGGGGTGGGACAGAAGCTCTGCCTTTTATCTACGTGTAGTGGTCAGGAACCTGCTTCTGCTTCTTCAGCTGCACTTCCCAGGAGCTGGGTCCTGTTCCCATCTGCCATTCCTAAATTCTAAGGGAATTCCCAGTGCTGATTATTTGGGATGTCTCATCAGTTGGGTTCTGCAGACTGAGCGTGGTTATATCCCCATTCCACTCTCCCAAGATGACATCCGCTGCCAGCACTCTCAAACAAGTCCCTGCTGGAGTGAGTTCTTGAGTAACCTCTGATTGTCAGGTGACTGGACACAAGAAGCAGGGTTGGGGGAGAGGAGTTGGGGGCTAACTATAGGAAGTTATTTTTGTGCTCCTTTTATGGGCTGGAAAGAAGCAGTTAGGCAGTGGGAGAAGCATATATAGAGAGGCAGGCAGCCAAACAAACAGGGTGGCACATGCCTGTAATTCCAGTACTTGGAGGCTGAGGCAGGAGGATCGCAGGTTCAAGTCCAGCCTCAGGGACTTAGTGAGAACCCTGTT
>PVLC010006560.1:45617-68677 GCA_004027655.1 Graphiurus murinus | reverse complement strand
CATGATGTACTTACAAGATCACATCAAAGTCAATCACTAAACTGACCAGGAGATAGGGGGAGGGTGGGTGGGAATTGGGGAAGGGTTAATGAGAAATATGTGCATGGATGTCTTTACCTGTACTAGCTTGTACCCAACAAAAATGTGTGATTAACCCTGTTGTACCCAAGAAATGTATAAAAATCCATGCTAAAAAAAAGAAAATAAAAATTAAAAAAAAAGAACTGTCCTCTGCAATCCCTGCTCTTCTTGCCCTATTAATGAGCAGTGAGTGGGCTTGATGATATCTATGAGAAGAGCCATCCCAGGCCCCAGGTGCTGCTAACACCGCTTCCTAGCAACCCTCCCCTGAGGTTTAAGGGGCTCTTTAAATTCATTAGTTCCTAATGGGGCTGGAATTCACCCAAAGACAATAGTGGCATGGCCTTGGCATTCATTATGAGATGCTCTTTCTGCCCACATAACACCAGGAGTGAAGTGAATGACTGCATTGCTGGTACCTCCTCTGTCCCTGAGCATGGCCACGCCTGTGATACCACATCTGTGAGTCTGTGAGCAGACTCCTGAAGTCACCCAAGCCTGCCCCTTGGGATGTCTTCCATCACTTGGCTGCCCATCCTTCAGACCCACCTCCGGCAGGAACCCCTCCCCCCCAGGACCTCCGGCAGAGCTGTGCACCTGCTCTTCAGTTACTGAGGACTAAGGAGGGACTGAGCACTGTGGGGTCTAAGATGATCCAGAGATTCTACCCTCCAGGAACAGCAAGTCAAACATGGAAGGCAAGTAAACAGACTAGGAGAGTACAGCAAAACAGGACACTGAGTTCCTCCTGGCATGGTAGCATTGAAGCTACTCTTATGATGCATTCTTGGCAGAAAACTAGAACCCAAATAATCAAGGCTCCAGACCTAACTGCCAATGTGCAGGGATGCTGGGATCAGAGGGACAGGGTGGAACCAGCCAGAACCAAAACAGAACAACTGAACTGACTTCTTGAATAGATACTTAGTGGAGAAGGTGTGGGAGGACTGTTACTGGTTTAAAAAAAAAAAAAAACTTAAGAAACATATCAACCAAATGATGCAACTATGAACCTGATTTGGAGGGGGAATTAAATGCATATTTTGGAGGCAACTGGGAGAAAATGAGCACAAACCAGGTATTACATGACATCAGCAAATTACTGCTAATTTTTAAGGTATGATAACAACTTCACAGTTACATTTTTCAATTAGTCCTTACCTGTTACAGATATATTCTAAGGGATTAGTGAACAAATGGTACGATATCTAGAATGTGCCTTAACTTTCTCCACCAGGAAAAATAAGTGGGGGGGGGGGGTAGACAAAACCAAAATGGCAAAATGTTGACAATTATTGAAGCAATGTGGGAATAACTGTGACATTCCCCTCTATTTTTACATATGTTTGGAATTTCCCATAATAAGAGTATTCAATTTAAAAATACAGACAGCATGCTAAGCGTGCTAACGGGTAGACACTGAGAGGACTGGAAGAGCAGAGAGGAAGGGTTTTAAGCTAGCTTGAGATGTCAGGACAGCTGGACAGAAAGACAGGAACTCAGCCACTGAGCTATTCCAAGACTTACTGTGCTGTGTTACCATTAGCACACAAGGAATAGAGCTGATTTCTCTTGGAGACCCCAGCACCCAACAGAGTGGTAAACAGATGTTAAGGGAAAGTGGTGGGTTTTGTTTGTTTGTTTGTTTGTTTGTTTGTTTGGAGTGTATATGTGTGTGTTACTGGGGTTTTTTGTTCGTTTGCTTGTTTGTTCTGTTTTTGTGGTGCTGGAGATTGAACCCAGGGGCATTCTACCTCTGAGTGACACATCCCAAGCCCTATTTTATTTTGAAACAGGGTCTCATTAAGTTGCAGAGTGTCTCAATAAGTTGCTGAGGCTGGCCTCCAACCTGGGGTCCCCCTATCTCAGCCTCCCAAGTACTGGGATTACAGAGTGCACCACCACACACAACTAAGGGAAAGTTATTGAACAAATCACCTCTAACCACCCAAAAGCCCCTTTGATGTTCCCATTAAAGTATCGGAGGCAACAAACACTATGTCTCCTGCTGGACATGGGAGATATACAGAGGTAGGAAATAGTCTCCACGTTCAAGGGAAGGGAAGCCATTCGCATAAAGAGATGACTTTTGACAAGGGGCTCAATGTGTTAAGTGCGAGATGAATGAAATGCCTTGTAGAACACTGCATCGCTGGAGGATTCGCCTGAGCATCTGTGCAGTATGGCTCAGAAGAGAAGGAGGCCAGCTGGATCCAAACCCGCAGGGGCAATGGCCATGGAGGGGAGGGCAGCTAATGAATTCTAGAGAAAGAAGGGCTGGATGGAGAAGGGCTGACCCAACTATTAGAAGTGTGTAGTTCAAAACCATGTGACCTCAAACAATGGTGCCCTGTCCTCTGAGCCATCCACTGCCACTGCTAGGGGCATAATGAAGGGAAGGCTGAGAGTAACACATGCGCTCACAGGCAAAGGGAGCCTGGCATGGACATTAGCTTTTGCAAATGCCAGGTGTGGTAGGAAGCAGGAAGAGGGGCACATACTTCACGTGGCCCCTGGGCAAATGCACCCCTTCTCCCGATTCTGCCTGCATCAGAAGGCAGAATCAGAATTTCTACAAAGTCCCATCCCCTCTATCAATATCTCAATAAACCCAAATAGAAAGGTTTGCTCTGAATATGCTTTTGGTTTCCCTGCATGATCAAGCCTCACGAAGACTGAGAAGGGGTCACTAGCCCACCCGTCCTAGGGAAGGTCGAGAGAGGTCACCCAGGCTGCTCACGGCAAAGCACCTTCCTCACCCATCAGAGGGGTCATGGGAGTCGATTCCCAAGATCGAGCCCCCCAACATGGAAATGGGCAGGAAAACCCCAAGAAAAACCTCTCACCAACCAACAGGCCCAAAGACAAAATTGTGTTGAAAAGAAAATGTTAAAAGAGTGTTATCTCTTGGACACCTGAGTCTATGGGCTGAGATCTAGGGCCAGTACATAGAAATAGGCCCCCTTTAAGCAAGCTTAAATAGAAAGGTGGTTTATTAGAAGAATGTATAGACATCTCCTAGAACTCTAAATTGGGCAACAGGGCCAGGCCTCAAGAAATACTAGAATCAAGTACAGAAGCCATCAGGAACCGAAGCATCCCTCTCTCTCTGTCTCTCTCTCTCTCTCTCTTTCTCACACACTCTCTTGCTCTCTCTTTCTCTCTCTCTCCCTCCCACACCTACACACACACACACACACATACACACACACACACACACACACACACACACACACACAGAGTCTCTCATCTCTGTTTCTCTCTGTACTTCTGTCTTTTCTCTTTCACTTCCTAAACATTAGCTTCCTGTATTACTTACACATACATGAGCCAAACATAGATGCCGAAATATGATTTCTTTTGTTTTTAAAACACACACACACACACACACACACCAATGATCTTTTTTTTTCTTTCTTGGTACTGGGGATTAAACCCAGAAGTACTCTGCCTCCAAGCTATATCCCATTCCTTTTTATTTTTATTTTTTATTTTAAAACAGAGTCTCACTAAGTTGCTGAGGATCTCGCTATGTTGCTGATGCTGGCTTCAAACCTGAGATCTTCCTGTCTCAGCCTCCCAAGTTGTAAGATTACAGGTGTGCATTGCCATGCCCAGCCAACAATAGTATTTTTTGACATTTTTGCAAATCCCTTTAACGGTTTGCTTAATAAAGACTGTTGAAAATCAAATTGTTTCTGCATTCAATTTGTTGTGATTTGTTGTTTTGGTTCAAGTATAAAGAAAATGCAGTCTCACAGAGACATATAGCTTTAAAATAGTGCTTTTTTTTTTTTTTTTTGCAGTACTGAAGATTAAACCTAGGGGAATTCTACCTCAGAGTTACACCCCCAGTCCTATTCTTTATTCTTTATTTTTGAAACAGGGTCTCACTAAGTTGCAGAGAGCCTCACTAAGTAGCTGAGGCTGGCCGCGAACCCAGATCCTCCTGTCTCAGCCTCCCAAGTACTGGGATTACAAGCGTGTGCCACCACACCCGGCTTAAAATAGTGCATTGTTTTAATAAGCTTTTAAGATAATTGTGTAAAAACTCAACAAATGGTAGTTTTTTAAAGTTTGGTTGCAATGTGGAATCTGAAATTATATAAATGAACATTTCTCACTGCTACATTGAAATCCTATAGTCTATCTTGCACTTGGAATAGATCTTTTACTCATGTGTTTATCATTTGGGAAATACTAGTTCACTGAGTAATGTATCATATCTTCCTAGGGTTAACATATTTCACATATATATTACACGTATATATAATATACATATTTATATATTATACATATATAATATACATATTGTATATACTAATATATATATATAGCTGAGGATTAAACCCAGAGGCATTCTACCTCTAAGCTATGCCCCTAGCCTGATTTTTTAATTTCTTTATTTGGAAATAAGGTCTTACCAGGTTTCTGAGAGCCTCACTACATTGCCAAGGCTGGCTTTGAACCTGCAATCCTTCTGTCTCAGCCTCCCAAGTACTGGGTTACAAGTGTGCACCACCACACCATTTATTATATATTTTTATAATAACATTTATATTTATATTTAAATAATAAATATATTTTTAAATCACACTTGCTAATATCACCACTGATCCATTAGAAATGTCTTTAAATATTGTGAAGCTATCAAAATCACAACAGCAGTAATTAGAATTTGTCAAAATTCTACTTTTAGCTGGGTATAGTGGCTCATGCCTATAATCCCAGTACTTGGGAGGCTTAGACAAGAGGATTGAAGGTTTGAGGCCAGCTTTTGCAATTTAACAAGACCTTCAGCAACCTAGTGAGATCCTGTTTCAAAATAAAAAATAAAATGGAAGCCGGGCGTGGTGGTGCACGCTTGTAATCCCAGCATTCGGGAGGCTGAGACCGGAGGATCCGGGTTCGCGGCCAGCCTCAGCTACCTAGTGAGGCACTCCGCAACTTAGTGAGACTTGGTTTCAAAATAAAGAATAAAAAATAGGGCTAGGGGTATAGCTCAGAGGTAGAGTGACCCTGAGTTCAATCCCCAGTACCGCAAAAAAAAAAAATAAAATGGACTAGGGGTGTAGCTCAGAGGCAGAATGCCCCTGGGTTGAATCCCCAGTACCATAAAACACACAAAACCAACCAAACAAAAACTCTTACTTTTAGGGCTGGGAATGTGTTAGAACTAGCATGCACAGCACCCTGAGATTTCTTCCCAGCATTGCCAAAAATATTTTTCATTTTCACTTGGAAACTCAAATTTTATCATTGGCAAAAAATGGCATTGATTAATTTTCTGGAAGTGACAGGATAACTTCACTCATTTTTTTAGAAAATACCTGCCAAGTAGCTGTATTTGAGGAACCATAATTTATTCTCTCAAGCAATAATGGTCCTCCTTGAAAAAAACTACTTGTTTAGTTCACAACTCAAATAATTATATAAGTGCTTTTCCTCAGGTGACCTGCTGTAGTATTCAGCAGATATGCTATATATTTATTCTTCTCATTCTGTCACCTAAAATATTAGAAAGACATGTCTCAAGAGTCAAAATCTAGTAAAATTAATGATTCACTGCTTCATCAAATACATTATTAAGTGAAATTGACTTTTTCTCTTTTATTCTTGTTGCATGGTAGTGAAGAATATAAAGACTATAGTGTGTGCTATCATTGCTATACATACCATCAGTTTAAAAACACAGCAGAAGCCGGGCGTGGTGGTGCACACTTGTAATCCCAGCATTCAGGAGGCTGAGACCGGAGGATCCAGGTTCGCAGCCAGCCTCAGCTACCTAGTGAGGCACTCTGCAACTTAGTGAGACTCGGTTTCAAAATAAAGAATAAAAAATAGGGCTGGGGGTGTAGCTTGGAGGTAGAATGCCCTTGAGCAATCCCCAGTACCGCAAAACAAAAACAAAAACAAAAACCACAGCAGAAATGACAACAAAAAAAGCAAATATCTTGCTAGCATTATTATAAAAGTGGTTTTGACTTTAATGACCCCATGACAGTCAGGTATCCCAGGACTGTCATGGACCACAGTTTGAGCACTCCTATTCTGAACTATTCCAATTCAAGCAATTAATTAACTTCCTGTTTCCAATTTCCATTTCCAGGCATAGAAAATCTATGTCACCAGCTTGGGTTAAGTGTCTACCCTTAGCCCTCAGTGTGGTCAGCCATACGATCACGTGACCTGCTGTCCATTTATACAGACAGTAGAAAAAGGAATGGACAAGTCCAGAAGAGCCAGGAATCAGGATAGGATGGGGTTAAGAGCTCCTTGAACTTCAAAAAGAGTTGGAACGGCTAGAGAATCCAGCAGGAACATATCCTGGAACCTCACCAGAACACTATTCACAACTTAAGTGTGTACAAAGTTTTACAGATTCCCAAATGCTTTCACACACATTACCTCATTTAATCCTTCCTCCAGTCCTGCAAGATAAAACATCCTTACTGCCAATTTACAAACAAGAAACAAAAGCTAGAGAGGCCAAGTAACTTGCACAGAGTCACGTAGTGAAGTGAAAGAACCCAGATCCTCAGGCTTTAAGCCAAGGTCTCATTCACCTGCAGCACAACAGTCGGTCACAGTGATTACGCTCTAAAAGCAAGAAGAGTCCAAAAGTAACCAAGGTCTTGGGACAGGTGTTCTGCACCTGTCAGGAGGGTGGTAAAAGACGAAACAGGCTTAGAGCCCCTGCCTACATTTTCAACTTAAAAAAAGGGAAAACCCTGTGGTCTAACCCCCCATTCCGTGATGACAGTCACTCCCTCAGCTCTCACAGAACAAGTCTGCTTTCTGCACCATAGTTGCTGGTAGAAAAGTGCAGCTTTATGTAGGGGAAAGGATGCTGGCTTTAAAGAATAAAGTATAAAAGTGTATTATTTATTAAGTAGCTAAGAGAATTCTTCTGCTCAGGCTAGAAATAAAAGTATAGACTTTGTTCCATTATAAGCAATTTTTTTGTTTGTTTGTTTTCTGTAGTCATCCAGCTGGAAGATCTTCCACATGAGAAAGAAATCTCAGGTTTAAATAGAGAGGCACTTAGGGACTAGCTTTGACCCTTCAACACAGTCCAGCTTCCCCTGACCTCCTGCACCCAGCATCGGTTTTAAGATATTATTCCAAGTAGGCTGAGCAAAGAGGAAATGAAGATTAAAGCTAAAAAAAGAAATCAACAGCATACTTTTAAAATATGCAAAACAACGCCTGGCTTTTCACAAGAAGATCTAGCCTCTCAGTTTCAAAGAAATCCCAAGGAGACACCAGCATAGAGTTTGGATCTAGGGGATTCAATATAGGGGATCACTAGCAACTTGTGGATGTTGAGACTTAAAACATAGCTAGTCTGAAATGACATCATGCTGTACATGGGACATATACATCAGATGTTGAAGACTTAGCACAAAAACAATGGAAACAGCTCATTCATAATTTTTCTATTGATTCCACGTTGAAATGATAGTATTTTCGATATATTGAATTAAATGTGTTATTTGAACCAAGTTTATCATCTATGTCTTTTTACACATGTAACGTTACCTCTAGATAATTTGTGGCTTACATGGTAGTTCACTGGGAAGCTCTGGGCCTCACAGTACTGCTGATCCTACCACATTCGGCTCTTCTTCCTCTCTCCCATTTGGAATCACATCAGTTTGTTCTCTCTTTGATTATTTACTTCCTTCTCCTGTTCTAATGGTCAAAATATAATTTTGAAGAGCAGCTCATTCAGATTTACTGAGCAAATTGTGATGATAAAAAATGAGAAGAGGGGACAGAAGGAACCCAAAGCCCAAGGTGTCCCAGCGCTCTACCCTGTCTCTCAGAATGTGCACTACTTCTTTCTTTCTCTCAATAAAACCAATGTATGCCTCACTTTGAACCATTCTTAAATTTCTCCAGCCTGGTGTGGTAGCCTATAATCCTAGTACTTGGGAGACTGAGACAAGAAGATCGAAGGTTCAGCAAGTAGTGAGGTTCCAGCAAACTAGCGAGACCCTAGGTCTGGGGGTGGAAATCAGAGGTAGACTATCCCTGGGTTCAATCTCCCATACTGAAAAAAGAAAAAGGAAAAAAAGAAAGAAAGAAAAAAGGAAAGAGAGAAAGACATTCCTTTCTGTGATGACATCAAGGACCCTTGCAGCCTAAGTTGAGGTCCACCCCTCTTTTCGGTGGCCTCCTTGGGACCTCCATCCCAGTGACATCTTGATTTATTGAGAATGTAAACAAAAAATATGGGGTACCCTTCCCTGCTTTTTTTTTTGTACTAGGGATTGAACTCAGTGGCATTCTGAGATTCATCCCCAACTCTTTCATTTTTATTTTGAAACAGAGTTCCGCTAAGTTGCTTGAGGCTTGCCTTGAACCTGTGATCCTCCTGTCTCAGCCTCCCAGGTACTGAGATTATAGGCATACACCACGACACCCAGCTGATTTTCCTTTCTTGATAGAGAGGAATTTACTTATATAACAAATTGATGTCCCCCTAGAGAAGAGAGAATAATGTAATAATGACAGACTAATTCCTATTTGACATTCACTAAAAACAAGTGAGCTGAATTTGAGGTCTTCTACCACATGTTAGCAGAGGCTCAAAAAGCTAGAACCAAATACCAGTTAAACGCTATTACTCTAATAAAATAAATCCGAATATTATTCTGACCCAGAAAGTTAAACTGACATGTAGGAAAAGAGTGTAAGGGAGAGAGAAATGGATTACAGTAGAGAATTTTTAGTAAAAAGCTACTGGGCAAGTCTTCAGTCACATTCTTCTGAGCTGCACTCCATTCCTATTTTATTTTTTATTTTGAAATAGGATCTTACTAAGTTGCTGATATCCTCACTAAATTGCCAAGACTGGCCTCAAATCTCCTGTCTCAGCTTCCCAAGTACTAGTATTATAGGCGTGTGCCACCACACCTAGTTATATTCAAATATTTTAGAAAAGATAAAAGATATTTAGGAATCTAGAGGAAACTTCAGCGGAATCCAAAACAGCCTTGTGGGCTAGGATGCTGGTAACAAAGGACCAGACTCACAGTTCGGTGGCATTAGCTGGATGCAATACAAAAGCAGCACAACAGAACAGCAAAGGCTTGTGGGTGAGGACAGGCACACTTGTAATTCTCTACAGGGTCAGGATATTGCATTTCCCAGGTTCCCCGGGGTGGCAAAAATGACCTTCACTGCAGCTCCCAGAGGTGAGTCATTGCCTTCCATTGGACCTCTCCGCACTAATCAGAGGCTTGTTAAACAAGTCCTACAGAGGCCTGCAGGTAGCCCATCAAACCCAGCAGCAAGGTGTGACTTCTCCCGCCTCCTCCTCCCTTCCTATTGATTCACACTCCCCTGATTATCCTCCAGGCCTGGTTCAACTATTGAAAAACTGTATTGAACGAAGCAGTCTGTAGGAAAGCAAGCATCCAGGCAGGAATACAAATCTTTATAAAGGAATCCACCCAGCCCTGCTTCTCCCCTCCTTGTTTCTACTCATCCTTTCTCCCATACCCGAGGGGATTCTTCCTCTTTCATCTTCCCTCTTGCCGGCTGCATTTGCTCAGGGTTATGTGAAAGAACGGCTGTGCAGTTTTCCCACTTTGTCAATGGCAGCCTCCAGTGGGTATTTCCCAATGTTACAATGCTTTCTCTCCTGCCATGCCAGTGCCACTCTCCCTGCAGCCTGGGAACGACCCTACTTTGCAAGTTGCTACATGTGAATGAGCTGGAGTTTTGCTGGGATGTTTTGAAATGATGAAACTGATCCCTCCCCCAAGGAGACTGACTCAGCAATGATCCTTACAAATGTCCCACATTTTACAGTCATGGGAAAGGGAACTTTGAGTTGAGATTAGTTTGACGATGTCCCCTTTTAGTATTATGTAATTGGTTCTAAGATATTTTGAAGAAGTCATTAAAAAAAAAAAGAAAACAGAAAAAAACTTCCAGCCAGGCACAGTGGTGCACACCTGTAATCCCAGTACTCAGGAGGCTGAGACAGGAGGATCCCAGGTTTGATGACAGCCTCAACAACTTGGCAAGGCCCTCAGCAACTTAATGTGACCCTGTTTCAAAATAAAAAAATAAAATATAGAGCTTGGGGTGTATCTCAGAGGTAGAATACCCCTGTGTTCAATCCCTAGTACCACACACACACACACACACACACACACACACACACACACACACACACAAGAAACTTCTTCAATTGAAACAATCATTTGCTATAGAAATACTGCATTCTGAGCCGGATGTGGTGGCGCACGCTTGTAATCCCAGCATTCGAGAGGCTAAGACCGGAGGATCCGGGTTCGCGGCCAGCCTCAGCTACCTAGTGAGGCACTCCGCAACTTAGTGAGACCCGGTTTCAAAATAAAGAATAAAAAATAGGGCTGGGGGTGTAGCTCAGAGGTAGAATGCCCCTGAGTTCAATCCCCAGTACCGCCAAAAAAAAAAAAAAGAAAGAAATACTGCATTCTGTACAGATGAGAGCTTAGAACCTAATCATGCTCCTTCAAAGTATGCTACATGATGTACTTTCACAAACATATCACTCAACTGAACTTAAGAAGGAGGGAGGGCAAGGAAGTGGGGTGGGAATTGGGGAAGAGTTAAATGAGAAATGTGTGCATGTATGCCTTTACCAGCTTATACCTAACAAAGATGTATGATTACAATGCACCAATAAAAAAATAAAAAAACAAATTATACTGCAAAAGGTATATAATCAATTTAATCTACCTAGATAAGGAAGTTAGTATTCCCAATACTCCTACATTTTCAAATGGAGAAACACAGTAAAGTTTTTAAAATTGTTCAAAGGCACAGAGCATCAGTGTGAATTAGCCAATGTTGCTTATTGAGGGTCAACCCCAGACTAAGGGCTGTGAAGGAATGAAAGAAAAAGCAAAATTGGGTGTGGTGGCACACATGTGTAATTCTAGCACTTGGGAGACTGAGATGGGAGGATCACAGGTTCTAGGCAAGCCTCAGCAACTTAAAGAGATGCTCAGCAACTTAGTGAGACCCTGTTTCCAAATAAAAAAATTTTAAAAGGAATAGGGTTTATCTAGAAAGTAGAATGCCCCTGGGTTCAACACCCAGTACGACAAAATAAAAATTAAAAAAGGAAAAGGAGGAGGCAGGGAGGGAGACATATTGTCAGAGAGAGCAAAAAGTCATTCTGAAGCCAGGTGTGGTGGCACAATGCCTGTAATCCTAGCACTTGGGAGGCTGAGACAGGAGGAATGCAGGTTTGAAGCCAGCCTCAACAACTTAGCCAGGCCCTCTGAGACTTAGACCCTGTTTCAACATAAAAACAAAATAGGACTGGCTGCAGGTGTGGCTCAGAGGTGGAATGGCCCTGGTTCAATCCCCAATACCATAAAAAAAATTAATAAGAAACCTAAACCACTCTCTGGAAGTGACTATAAGCCCAAAGTCTTTCTCATGAAAATATTCACCCTTGAAAAAAAATTGTGGATAATGTCTTCATACAGATGGACTAAATTGGGTCAGTGTGTTCTAGAAGACAACCTTTTTTTTTTTTTTTTTTTTTTTGTGGTACTGGGGATTGAACTCAAGGGCATTCTACCTCCAAGCTATCCCCCCAGCCCTATTTTTTATTCTTTATTTTGAAACAGGGTCTCACTAAGTTGCAGAGTGCCTCACTAGGTAGCTGAGACTGGCCTCGAACCCAGATCCTCCGGTCTCAGCCTCCCAAATGCTGGGATTACAAGCATGTGCCACCACACCCGGCTTAGAAGACAACCTTTCTTGCCCACAAAGACCCTCAATTTGCTCTTACTATCTTTCACAGGGCTTTCTGTTGTACTTCTACCAAAATGTGTTCTCCTCCTCCTCACAGTCCTTTACTTGACAGCCAAGAGAGACATGATAAGAGCAGGACTAAAAGTCAAGAAAAAAGGGAGTTTGAAACCTGGTTCCAGTGCCCTCAAGCCATCTCAAGCACCGGAGAATTCATAACCATCTGAAACTGTTTTTCGTCTGTAAATCCAGATGGCAACAGCACCTCCCCCTTAGGATTCCTGAGAGGATATTGCTGAGAGCATCATGCCTCCAAAGTTTTTAACATGCTTCCTGATATGAAGGTTCTCAAAAAAAGGTAATAATTACTGTCATTCTATGTTAAAGCAAGAAATTCCAGTGCTATGGTTTGGATGAGGTTTAAGTGTCCACCAAAGTTTCATGGGTTGGAAGTTTGGTCCCCCGTGTTGTGATGCTGAGAGGCAGTGGAACCTTTAAGAGGTGAGCTTGGTGCAAGGTAATTAGGTTACCCAAGGTGCTGACCTTGGAACCGATTGATGTAGTTCTCCTGGAACTTCAGGTAGTTCCCTGGAGAGTGGGTTGGTGTTAGAGAGTGACCCTGACCCCTGAGTGTCTCTCTGCACACACCCCTGCATTGTGGTGCTATCCACCACAAGACCAGAGCTGATCTTCTAAAAAAATAAATAAAAAAAAATCAATGAGAGCAGCCAGCCAGAACAGACCATAGAGAGATTTTTAAAGGATTCTAAGAGTTTACGTTGGTTCCAAACTTCAACACAACTGAGATACACACACAGAGATCGGACTGATGGAGACCAATCAGCACATCGACCTGCTTCCCCATGAATGAGTAGACAGGAGAATGCGCCTTCACAATGTGCCAGGGCAGGGTTGTGTGACTTTATCTCTGACTTAGACATGCAAATCTGGCACTCCACAGGCATACCCCTCAAGGGCCAGGCCCTTTGGAGCATGGCAGAAACCACCAAAAGCACAGGAGTCTTTAAAAGGAAAAAGAGGTTCTGGCTGGGCGTGGTGGTACAGACCTGTACTCCCAGTATTTGGGAGGCTGAGACAGGAGGATTACTGGTTCAAAGCCAGTCGCAGCAATAGCAAGGACCTCTGCAACTTAGTGAGTCAGTGTTCAAAATTTAGAAAATAAAATAGGGCTAGGGGTGTAGCTCAGAGGCTGAGTGTCATGGGGTTCAATTCCCAGTACCATAAATAAATAAATAAATAATAAATAAATAAATAAATAAGCAGGCTGAATAGGATATATTCGGTTTTTTCTCCCAGAGGTGGGAAGAGGACAAGAGTATAATTCTAGGAGATGTTCACCCACACAGAAACAAAGAGGAGGGAAGATATTCCCACCCAACCCAGCCCAAGAAGCAAGTATTGGCTTATTAGGGCCACCCTACAAAAGTGTTTTGATGTTTCTCTTCCTCCAAGATAGCCTTCCTCACTAGTGATCTTCTTTTCTTGCCTCTTTTTCTCTTCCTTTGACATTTCATCAAAGAGCTAAACTTCTTGTAGCTCTTTAAGCAGCTGTCCTGGGCAGAAACTGATCAGAAACTTAAAAAGAATCCACAAGTCAAATACCACTTACTTTTATTTTAGACAAAATTCTTTCAAGCTCCATTATCATTTTTCTAAAACTGGAGCAGATACAAAGGAGAAAGGAGACTACAGAAATAAGGGCAACAGCAAAAAATGAAAAATTGTAGTGGATGTATAGTACTTCAATATTCCTGAAAACCTCCCCTAGAGGGGAACAAAAATTGGCTTTGCTGATGCTCCACATTGCAACTGCAGAGATATTTTAAAAGTATATTCTGAGCCAGGCATGGTGCCACATGCTTGTAATCCCAGTACTTGGGAGGCTGAGACCGGAGGATCCGGGTTCCTGGCCAGCCTCAGCTACTTAGTGAGGCACTCCGCAACTTAGCGAGACCCTGTTTCAAAATAAGGAATAAAATATAGGACTGGGGGTGTAGCTCGGAGGTAAAATGCCCCTGAGTTCAATTCCCAGTACCACAAAAAAAAAGTATATTCTGAAGGCTCTGTGAGATACATACACACACACACACACACACACACACACACACACACACACACACATACACACATATATATACCCATACATATAATATACAAATATTATATATATAAAATATAGATATTATGTTTTTAGAAATTATTTGTGTGTGTTTGTGGTATTAGGGATTGAGTCCCAGAGCATTCTACCTCTGAGCTACACCCCAGCTCCATTTTATCTTTATTTTGAAATGGGGTCTCACTAAATTGCTGAAGGTCTTGCTAAGTTGCTGAGGCTATCCTCAAACCTGTAATCCTTCTGTCTCAGTCTTCCAAGTCCTGGGATTATAGGTGTGAGCCACTACATTCAGCTTTTAAATTAAATTATTTTGAATTGAATATATATATATGAAATATTTCTTTCAATTTCTATTCAAAATAGTTGAAATTAGAAATATGCAATGCCTTAAAGAGTAAATTTCTCTATTCTGGAAAGCTGATCTGTATTCTCTTATATACATTTTAACCTGTGAACTCGCAATTGATTTATTTTCCAGCAGTTGCAAGCTCCAGTGGTTCAAGGGTCAAACTAATAAACATGTAAAGTAGCTGTAGGGATTCAAACTCAAAACACAATAAAAACTCAAAATGAAAAACTGTTTGAAAATTGTGTAGGTCAGAAGTTTTGACCCATAACTTAATCAATGTTTAGAGAAAAGTTCTCCTGAAACTTTTTACAGTAAGGTCACCTTCTGAGAGTAACCCTAGTAAGAATAATAGATGAGAGGAACTATGCATAAAAATCACCTATCCTGTAACTAATCTGTAAATGTACAGCTGGAAAGATTCACATGCTTCCATTTTTTATCAAGTTGTCTAGGTCAAAGTCTCAGAAGACAGGACTGATTGATATGAGGAAAGCAGGAAGAATAATTTCTGGGTTGCCCTTCTAACAGCCATTCCTTTCCCATTCTTCACAATTGTCAGAACCCACCTATGAAAGTGCCAGATACTGGCCTTCCAAGCCTCTCTTGCAGCTAGGGGTAAAATGTGAAACTGCTCTGGCCAAGGCAACATAAGGGGCAATCTGATGGGAGACTTCTAGAAAAACTTTTCTCTGTGATAATAATAGTAAAAGTGCCGGGCGTGGTGGTGCATGATTGTAATCCCAGCATTTGGGAGGTGGAGACCAAAGGATCCCGGTTCACGGTCAGTCTCAGCTACCTAGTGAGGTACTCCGCAACTTAGTGAGACCTGGTTTCAAAATAAAGACTAAAAAATAGGACTGGGAGTGTAGCTCGGAGGTAGAATGCCCCTGGGTTCAATCCCCAGTACCGCAAAAAAAAAAAAAAAAAAAAAAAATAGTAATAGTAATGATAATAATAATAATAATAATAATCACAAAAAGAAACCTTATCCATTCTCCCAGGCATAGATTAAGGAAGGAAACAAAGACCTTCCAAAGCAAGTACAGGCAAAACCAGAATAATTTGAACTTCAGAAGGTTTAGTATTATAAATCCAAGTGTACTCTTAGAAAACACCATCTAGATCAAAGGCTTGTGCCTGACTCTTCAGACACTTTCTTAGTCAAACACTGTAGGAAATAAGAAATCATGAGACCAGGTTTCGAAAAAATAAAAAATCTGAGAGAAAACTGTCATGTTCATTCTGAAAAGAGTTGACAGTGAAGAGTTTGCTCTGGGACATTGAAGTTCCCCAGAGATATCCAGAACAATTTTTATGGAGATGTTCCAGCAGGGTTAGATATCCTGTTTACAACAAATATTATGATAGATTCCACAACTGCACTTAGTTATCTCTGTCAAAGAAAATAAAGGTAGTAGATCAAAACAAAATAAAGATAATAAAATTTTAACCGCTTCTTCAGCTTTCTCTGCATAAGAAGGAACACCAAGAGGCTGTTCTGACTGTATCAACCACCTCTAATGTGCCACATCAGACCCCTTTTGTCTTCACTTTCTCTGTGGCCTTTGGCTTCTTGTTCCAGCTCAGCCAATACTGTGGCAGCCAACTCTGTATACATTTCAACCAACTGTGCTTGAGTATACCAATGGCATCTCACTACATGAATTCCCCTCCCCTCCTGGCCTGTGGCTTTCCTGTTGATGCTGAGGTGTGAGAACCCCAGGATACATTCACTGCACATTCAGGAAACACAGGGGAATTATCACTCCATGGGGAGACCCTCTGACCAAAGAGAGACAGGAGCCAACAGAGAATTCTCCCTTTCTCACCTGGGAGGACTGTCCTAAAGCAACGATTTATATGTTTCTCAATAAATAATTCTCTAAGATGGAGAAATCAGTTTTGTTTTGTTTTGTTTTGTTTTGTTTTGTTTTGTTTTGTTGGTGCTGAAGACTGAGCCCAGGAGCATTCTACCTCCAAGCTATCCTCCCAGCCCTTTTTGATTAATTGATTGTGTGAGTGAGTGATTGATTGTGGT
Source organism: Graphiurus murinus (assembly GCA_004027655.1). NCBI lineage: Eukaryota > Metazoa > Chordata > Mammalia > Rodentia > Gliridae > Graphiurus > Graphiurus murinus. The sequence continues at coordinate 52,306 of PVLC010006560.1, read as the reverse complement.
ACTGGGGATTGAACCCAGGGGCATTCTACTTCTGAGTTATACCCTCAACCCTACTTTATTCCTTTATTTTGAAACAGGTTCTTGCTAAATTGCTGAAGTTGGCCTCAAACCTACAATCTTCCTGTCTCAGCTTCCCTGGGATTACAGGCCTGCGTCCCCATACCTGGCTTCAGTTACTCTTAATAAACATCCTCACATTGCATTCCCCTCCTGGTCTGCTTCACTCCTTTTTTCCCTTATTCCTGCTCTCTATTAGAGAATTATACTCCTAATAAAGTAGTAATGCATAAGCCTTAGCCTCAGGCTCTGCCGTCTAAGCAACACAGGCTCAGAATGTGTTTTCTATGGTTGTGCAACAAAACTAGCCCAAATTTTCTAGCTGGAAGCAATACCTATTTTTCAGGCCACAATTTTGTAGGTCAGAAGTCCACCCTAGTGTGGCTGGGTTTATAGCTCAGGCTCTTACAAGACTAAAGTCAAGGTGCAGACCAAGTCATGTTCTCATCAGGAGCACAGAATCCCCTTCCAAGCTCACTTGTTTGTGTCAGGAATCAATTACTCATAATTGTAGAACCAAGGTTCCCATTTCTTTGCTAGCTACCAGCTGGGGCCTGTTCTTGGTGCCCAGAGGGCCACCCGTGCTCTTCTCCACATGGCTCACTCCATCTACACAGGCAGCAATGGCACAGAGAATCATTCTTGGGCTTCAATCCCTTTGGCCTCTAGACCAAGCTTTAAATGACACATGTGATTAGCACAGGCCTACCATAGATAATCCCCTTACCTTCAGGTCAACTGATGTGGAAGCTTGCTACATTTGCAAATCCCTTTGGCAGTATAAAACAACGTATTCCCAAGTTCCACCCATACTCAAAGGGAAGTAAACTGTACAGAGGCAAGGTCATCTGGGGTCATGTTAGGTCGCTGCCTGTTACACAATAGTTGGTACCAAGAGTGGCCCTAGAGAACAGACCCTTAGGATGAGATTTAGGTGCTGGGTTGTTCACTGATCTGAAAGCAATAAGGTTCCCATTATTGGTGGTCAGTGGGGTGGAAATTCCTTGAGTGCAATGACATCACAAGTGCTAAGACTTTTTGCCTTAATTGAATTGGTATTAGGAGGAGCTAGAAGGTGAGGCAATGGTGCTTGAAAAGTATGGGAGCAACCATGACTAAAAGCTGTGAAACAGCCTTATTGCTATGAATAGAATTAGAAGCCTTGAAAGAAAAAAAAAAAAAATAGACTCAGGGCAACCAACCTCCAATACAAAGCCTGGCTTACTCTTATCTCTTGTCACCAAAGGGCAGAGCTGCTACAAAGATGAGTACTGGGCCCCATTCTTAGTGATATGATGTATAAGATGGGGCCTCTTGTTTTTTATTTAGAAGGGATGACCTACCATGCTTCAAATCACTGGTAAAAAACTTACCAATGTGGCATGCACTGAATCTTCATTGGTTTTATCTTTGGCACATGTGCTTTTACTAAGGCATATCAGTATGCCAGTTCCTGTTTACCAGGTCCATTTAGAAAAATGCCATGTGGTGACTTAATGGCTTTTGACATGATTGAAGTTCCCACAATAGAAAACAAAAGCATTTACATAATCCTGGGGCAAAATCATGGATGTGTCCTCAATGGCTGTCCTTTTTTTATTTTTATTTTTTTTTATTTATTTATTTTTATTTTTTATTTTTGATACTTGAACCAAAGCAACTGCTCCAGCCCTTTTTTTATTTTTTGTTTTGAAACAGGGTCTAACTAGGTTGCTGAGAGTCTTACTACATTGCTGTGATCATCCTATCCCAGCCTCCAGGTACTGGCATTACAGGCATGTATCACGGTTCCTGGCTGCCTGGCTGTCCTTATGTGAAGGTGAATTAACTACTTTTGATCTTCCCTTTGAATAGGGATTGAGAAATACAGATTTATCAGATCCATAGCTGCTTACCATGTGTTACAGGCCGTGTCAATGTGAACAAGTGAAGATACCGCATCCAGGACAGAAGGAATAATTAAATCCACAGGAGTCTACTGTGTGCCATGATCCATCCAGATTTTGCAGAAACTATAAAGGCAAAGTGAAAAGGAAAATGGCAATGGCCACAACTGTGTCTTTTCAGTCTTTCACACTGGGCCAGTCTCTGCTCTTCCTCCTGGAATGCAGCATGCTTCTGCTTTATTATCGTGACTGAGGGTGCAAAGCAATGGGGAGGAGTAAGGAATTCCAGGAGCTTCCACTTGGTCTTTACTACTGAACAGCCCTTGTTCTACTGGTTAGGCGACGAACATCAGGATACTTCTAGTGCTAGGTATATCTATTAGACCCTCAAGGACTGAGAAATAACAGGAAGATTGGTTCACAGACCCATTAGTACCCACTGTGAGATAAATTTAGACCAGAACTCCATCTAACACCTGGCTTCTCAAAGCACCCACCCGCTCTCTTTGGAAGTTCATGACAGTTTTGAGTTCCCTGGTATCATTGTCAACCTGAATCTTATATATAAAAATCTTTGAATCTGGATATCCCCTGTTTCCCAGAGTGTTTTTCCTGATAAATGTCTTCAGGTCCCTCAAATGGAGGGGAAAATGTTAACCTATACAATGGTGACACATTATAAGGTCATTCCTCAATAGACCTGTCCTCTTCAAAGGAAGCTGGATCTCTGAATTGACTTAAATCCAGAAACTGGGTGAGGAACCAGAATTTTATTTTGCTGTATCTAAAATTAGCCTTGTAGTTATCAGCTATCAATTCTTTTTTTTTCTTTTTTTCTTTTTTCTTTTTGTATTGGCAAGTTGAGTGACATCTTAACTTAATTAACTATCTCATCCCTAAGGATACCATGATCTATTGGGCTCTTACTAGAGCAATCTGCAGGTTAAGGCACCCTGATTATCACCCTATTCTTGATTCCTCTTGATGGGTAAGTGTGCTTTTACCTCTGGTGGGTAAATATCAGCATCTGACAGCTACCATTCTAAAATACCATTACCCCCCTTGATAATATAAGAGAATTCCATGGCAATATGGCCTACAGAGGATGGCCACCACTGAGTTTCTAGATGATGAGTACCCTGTAACTGATGAATTCCTTGTTGTCTTCGTGAAAGGAATATTCTCCAGACCCTACAACATAATCAGAGGGCGGATGATCAGGACATCCCTGACCTCCCCATACAGTCAGTCCTCAGTGTTAAGCCAAGGTTGTTCAGTACTGTAGTGGAGAGGACGCAGGTTGGAAAATAATTTCCAAGATAAAGGGTAGAGTTATAGACAAGTTTATTTAGAAAAGCAAGAAATAAACATTCAAGAGAAAATGCAGGCTATCTCCAGAGGAAGAGACACAATTGGGGTGGGAGGGTCATGGCTCTTTTTTCTTAGAAGTTCCTGAGGGATAGAAAGGAGGAGATACCTGAGGATGACATCAGTCTGGTAGTCACAAGATGATTCAGGGTGTTTTAGTCTCCTCCTGGGTCCTGATGGACATGTCAGGTTTGTTGGTGTCTGCGGTCAGAACACCCCATTCTCAGGGCTCCCTGAAGCCCTCCCCACGTTGTCAGCCTCCCAAGGTTAAGAAAAACATCACAACTATCTTCACCTCACTTACTTTAGTTCTTCGTGGTATCCCAACAGACTATTTAGATGGCTTTATATGTCCTGCACCTAACACCGAACCCCCACATTTGTAAGTCCCCAGTAAACGCCCCACTGTGCAGATGTAGATTTTGCTCCTTACATCCAATTCCCTCACAATTTACTCCCACACATGTTTATAAGATAAGTGATGTTGACTTGGTAGCTCGGTACTCTTGTGAGTTTTCTTTTCTTTTCTTTTTTTTTTTTTTGCGGTACTGGAGATTGAACTCAGGGGCGTTCTACCTCCAAGCTACATCCCCAGCCCTAGTTTTTATTCTTTATTTTGAAACAGGGTCTCCCTAAGTTGTGGAGTGCCTCACTAGGTAGCTGAGGTTGGCCGCGAACCGGATCCTCCAGTCTCAGCCTCCTGAATGCTGGGATTACAAGCGTGCGCCACCACGCCCAGCTGTGAGTTTTCTTTAAAAACTTGTGTTGTGAGCCAGTCTTTCCAGGTCTGACTTCCTCATACTCTTTACAGGTGAAGTTTTTCTTTCCTTTCCTAAATGTTTTTCTCTCCAGGCCTTCCTTTGACAGTACCTATCAGTAATTCATCCTTGAAGCTGCTGACAGAAATGGAAATTTCTCTCCAATCTTCAGCACTTAGCTTATTCAAATCGATTTTACTCGGAATCTGCCTGGTCCAACACAGAAAGTAAAAAGTAAACGACAGTCTCTTGCCAGGGTAGGGTAGGGATGGTTTGGGGCTGCACAGGGAGAAGAGAAGCAACTGGAGAGATGGATGATGTGCTCTGAATGTACAAGCTGGTGTGGCAATTCTGTTCTCAGCCCCACCTCTCGGCTTCCCTGCAGCATTCCCCCAGGCCTCTTATTACCTCTAACCTTACCAGGGATGCTTATTACTAACTTCCTCACTGCTTCTCTTGAAGAAGGTTTAGTTTTTTCTACTGTACTAAGTTGGTTACCACTTATCCATCTGCATTCTAGCTCCCAAAATTTGTGTTGATCTTTTTTGTCTGCTTTCATTTTCTCTCTTATTGTCTCTTTCTGAAGGTCTTCTTTCATTCTTCTACTTTTGTTTAGTGGGGTTCAAGCAGGGAGAAGAGTAACATGCATGCATTCAATTTAGCCATGTTTAATAAGATATCAGAAGTGCTTCTCTGAGGCACAAAAAGGCTCACTTCCAGGACGCAACATTCTTCTACACTCAAGTATTTCTGATTGGATTATCAAACATAGCAGTTATGAATACTTCTTGAGTACACCTTGGATCCTTTTGTCCCCATCTCATACTTTAGCTGCTGCTTTGATAATAAGCTCCCACAGGTTTGGACCAGCTGCATAGTCTTCTGATAGTGACTGAACTTCACCTCTGGATCCCACCTAAGAACTCCTCTAATATTAAAGAATGACACCCATACAATCTCCAGAAGCTCATGCAGGGCAAATGAGAATCCAAGTCTGATCCTCCAAAGCCCCCACCTGTGCCACCAGGCTATGACATTTTGACAGCAGCTACACTCTGTGACCTATGGCCACAACTTCTGCCTGGTGACCTCTCACCCACATTATCCACAGTACTCACCTGTGCACTGGGATGGAGTGAGTGGCAAGAAAACTAAACCCTCATCTTCCACAGTAGAAAGTCTATAGATAATATCTAAAACTGAAAAAAATAATAGCAGTATATTATTCAGAAGCTTCAAAATAAACACCAGAAAATCGTGAGTTTCTATTAGCTATTTTGGAAAGTGTTCCAAAGGTTGAAAGTGCTTACCTCATGGAAAAGAGAATTAAGAACTGTGGCATATACATACAATGTAATTTTATTCAGCTATAAAAAAGAATCAAATTTTGTCATTTGCAGAAAAAATAGATGGGACTGGAGAATATTATACTAACTAAGATTAGCCAATCTCAGAAAGTGAAAAGTTGTATGTTTTCTCTCATATGTGGAAGCTAAAGAGAAACTGGTAAACAAAAGAGACTTCATATAAAAGAAGAGAAACTCCAGAGGAGGGATGGAGGTAGTCTGGGGGGAGGGGAGGAGAAGATGTGATGAAGGCAATAGTTCAAATAATGCTATGTAATACAAAAAAATTATGAATGTCAATCTTGATAACATACATGGAGAAGGGGGGAGTGGGGTGGGATCCAGAGGGAAATACACCAAGTGCTGTGTGCATGTACATTCCTGTCTATCTACACCTCATTATGATTATAATTCCAGTGTATAAAAGAAAAAAAGAGACTTAGGAGATGAGGAGAAATTGAGTGCAGTAATATTATTGTACTTTTAAAACTACATCTATGTATTTACTTCTTGAAAAATAAAAGTTCAGTTTTAAACAGAGACAGTTCCTAACTATCAAAATAAATAAATAAGGCATGTCAATACTGAATCCCCTTTTGTGGGTTTTTGACCAATAGAAGAAGGCAAATGCACTAGAGTTGGTAGAGACTTAGAAACGGGCCCCATCTGCCATGGCTCTCATTCCAGGGTCACAGCCCAGGCCCTGGCAACTGTGCTTAGCTGGCTGAATGCTTTAACTCAGCATCAGGTTCCATTTAGCTTCAAATGTTTGTTCATCTTTGAGAGACCCCAGTATACATGAAACTAAATCCACAAGGCAATCTTTTTCCTCAAACATTAGTTCTTTGTTAAGAGAATGTATTAAGCTACCACATTTGAATTTAATTTAGGGTGATCATTCCAACATTTTGAGAAATGTAAACATTAATTTAATTTGATCTGTGAGGTTATTAAAGAAAAATTAACCCATAAACATAAAGCTACTGTCAGCTTTTTAAAGACAGTGTGTCAATAGCTGTTCTTGGGACATTCAGCCAAGTAGAATATACAATGAAGTCTTATCTTACCTTGGGGTTAAATTCAAATGTTAGAATAAACAGAGAAAAGTATGTAAGAAAATCACGATTTTGGTTTTGTTTTGTTTTGGTGTGTGTGTGTGTGTGTGTGTGTGTGTGTGTGTGTGTGTGTGTGTGTGTGTGTTAGTTACTGAGGATGAAACCCAGGGGCTCTAAGCTACATCCCCAGCCCTATTTTTTTTTTTTTTTTTTTTTTTG
>PVLC010006560.1:0-45517 GCA_004027655.1 Graphiurus murinus | reverse complement strand
ATGAACCTGTGATCCTCATGTCTCAGCTTCCCAAGTACTGGGATTACAAGCCTGCAACACCACGCCTGGCTAGAAAATCATATTTGATGATCCCTTAGAGAGACTCTGTGTTGTAGACCATCACCCTCTCTCAGTAAGTTCTTCAGAGAGTTTTTGCCCCATTGTTGGAACAAAACGTTGTCTCCTGAGTTGAACACCAAATGCACCAAACTGACATGCATTTGGGGTTGTAAAAATTAAGTGTCTCAGCAATTGAACCATGCTCAGTGTGGTGATATTTTCACACTATGAGAAACCCTTAGGTACTGAGCAGAGCTAGGGAATGGCTTATCCACATGCCTCAGCTCACATTGACTCAGGGACATATGCTCATTGAGTGGTATAGTGGGTGGACTCTCCCACACTGTTCAAAGAATATTTCTCTTTCTTTTTGCAGAGTATTTAATTTACCCAATTAAATGCATATATGATGCAGAATACATGGCATTTTGAATTAAATGAGGAATAATCTAAATAGATACAGTGGGAATACATTTTCACAGTGCAATCATCCAGATGTGCAAAGATATAATTTGCTCTGTCTATGACTAAAATTAAATTTAGCTCTCAGGATCCCATTTCCTCTAATAGAAAATTTGGTTATGCCAATTCTAAGGACGCAAGTCACTTTCATCTTAAAGATATAATCTCATGAGGTTCTTTTCTTTTTCTTTCTTCTCTTCTTCCCCAAATAACCTAAATTCCAGAGGTGGGAGGGGATTCCATATCACCCTAGCATCAAGGGAAGCACATTGATCCCTGTGTCATCTCTGTCTTCACTGGCCTCACTGGTCTTGTTTCATCAAGTCTCAGGCAGCAGCCTCTGTGTCCACTGTGGCAGTGGCTAAAGTCAGGCTTAGGTCATCTGTCCCCCTTGCTGCGTTCGTTCCAGGATGACCTGGCAGCTTGGTGGTCTCAAGAGCACTGCTGATCCTCCATTACTCAAATACACCTCTTATCCCATCTTTTGCTAGACTGCTCTCCCTAGACTTCTACTCTGGGTTCCCCTTGTTCCAAACCATAGGGACCCTCATTCCAGACCCCACCACGGCATAAAACATATTTTCAGATCTCTCCTAACCCCATGGACTGAGGGACACTTTGGAATGGGAGAGGGTGAGCAAGTCAACTTTGCCATACCCTCCACCTAAACATACTTTACTTTCTTTTCTTCTCTATTGTGACCCCTTAGGATGGTTAAAGACATTTTCCAGAGTCCCAGATGGATTGAGGAACTCTCATACTTCTCTGAGTTTCTAGCCATGCCCAACCAGAATTTCGATCTTCGGGGGTCTAGGTATAGAATGCAAAGCCATACTAGCATCTCAACTCTATCAATGGTATACCTGTTATCATAATGCGGAAGACGGAATGTCCTCCCACTAACCCTGGCTCTTGCAAACTGAAAGCTCTTTGACTCTCAGACTATTGTATCTGTTACAGAACTTTCATCAAATTTGGAGGATTTTCAAATACTATTTCATCAAGTATTTTTTCTGCTCTTTTCTCTTTCTCCTCTCCTTCTGGAATTCCCATTATGCATATATTGTTATGCTTGATCCTGTGCCATGGGTCTCTAAGGCTCTATTCATTTTCTTCATTTTTTTCCCCCATAAAACAGAATAAACTCAATTGAGCTGTTTTCACATACGCTGATTCTTTCTTCTACCTACCTAGATCTGCTGTTGAAATCCTCAATTATAACAATGTATTTATTTATTATTTACTTATTTATTTTGTGGTATAGGAATTGAACTCAGAGGCATTCTACCTCCAAGCTACACTCCCAGACTGATTTTATTTTATTTTTTTAAATTTTGAAACAGGGTCTTACAAAGTTGCTGAAGGCCTCCATAAATTGCTGAGGCTGGCCACAAACCTGAGATCCTCCTGTCTCAGTCTCCCAAAGATTGGGATTACAGGCATGTACCACCATGCCCAGATCAGTTATAATAATTTTAAAATCTAGAATTTAGATTTGGTTCTTTTTTATAATCTCTCTATTGATATTACCTAGTTGGTGACACATCACCCTCCTACTTTGTCTTAGTTTTTTGAACATATTTGAAATTAGTTGATTTAAAGTCTTTATCTAGTGGAGTGTGGTAGTTCATGCCTGTAATCCCAGCAACTTGGAAGGCGGAAGGCTGAGGAAGGAGAATTGCAAGTTCAAAGCCAGCTTAGGTAACTTAATGAGCCCCTGTCTCAATTTTTTTTTTTTTTTTTTTTTTTACAGGCTAGGATGTAGCTCAGTGGTAGAGTGCCCCTGAATTCAATCTCTGGTAACACACACACACACACACACACACACACACACACACACACACAGAGTCTCTCTAGTAAATCCAATATCTGCATCTTCATGGAGAGTTTCTATTAACTTTCTTTTCCTATAAAAGGGCCATACTTATTTCTTTTCTTGAAAGTCTAGGGATTTTTGTTGAAAATAGACATAAAATATAAATAAAAGACAATACATGTGGGCAATTGTGAAAACAAAATTTTTCTTCTTGTCAGGATTTTCTGTTGCTGTTTTGCTATTGTTTGCTTAGTGACTCTTCTGAACTAATTTAGAAAAATATGTCTTCTTTTTCTTGTGTAGCTGCTGAAATTTCTACTTAGTTAGCTTAGTGGTCACCTAGTAATTGGACAGAGATTTTCTTAAACTTCTGGAACCAGTAAGTCTTCTGGTCTTTGCTGAGGGACCCTGTGTATGTGGGCACACACCTTCAATATTTAGGCATATAGTTGACAACTTTGCCCTAGCCTTCACTTTCTATAGAGCCTCAAGATCAGTCACGGATAAGAATTTAAGTTTTTTTTCAGGTCTTCCCTGAGTATACCTTGGCATGCACACAACACTATACATGCACATGGCCTTGTACATTTCCAAGAATATGTCAGAGATTTTCAAAGTCCTTCAGGACTTCTCACTGGATTTTTCTTTCTTTCTTTCTTTCTTTTTATTTATTATTTTGTACTAGGGATTGAACCCAGGGGCATTCTACTTTCAAGCTACACCTCCAGCTCTATTTTATTTTTATTTTGAAACAAGGTCTCGCTAGGTTGATGAAAGTCTCACTGCTTGCTGAGGCTATTCTCAGACCTGTGATCCTCCTGTCTCAGCCTCCCAAGTAGTGAGATTACAAGCATGTGCCACCACGCCCAGCTTGGATTTTCCTTTTTAAGCTTTTTGGTTAGACTGCTGTTTGTTCCAACTACTTTCCACCACCTCAGACAGCCACAGAATTGAACAATTATCTCCAAATATTTTCAACAAACACCCTATATCGGGGGGAAGGCCTTTTTCTGTGGCACTGGGAGAACTCCAAGTAAGGTTAAATAAGACAATCTTGTAAGTAAGTCTTCCAAAGAACCATCAGACAAGTCAGATAATGACAGTTCTCTGGGACTGAGGCTTCAAAGGAACTACAACCCTGTTCTTCCCACCCCAGTGGTTATCACACAGCTTCTGTTCTGTGATTTGGGGCTGATGACTTTAAGGCTGCCGTGGAGCGGGTGAGTGGGGAATAGAGCAAGTTAAAATGCCTCGAAATTTATTGATCTTATTGATGTTGGGTTGTTGTCTTGAATAAAGGCTACTTGGACTGCTGCCAACTTTTGGGTTATATCCAGAAACAAATTTTATTCTGACAGTGTTTCCAGTTTTCTTGCTGCTTTCATAGGGGAAAAATATTTCTTCCATGAAAATATTGTTGATATCACCCTATTACATAATTTTAAAGCTGTGTGTGTGTGTGTGTGTGTGTGTGTGTGTGTGTGTGTGTGTGTGTGTGGTACTGGGGATTGAACTTAGGGGCATTCTACCTCTGAGCTATACCCCCAGCCCTTTTTTTTTATTCTTTATTTTGAAACAGGGTCTCACTAAGTTGCGGAGTGCCTCACTAGGTAGCTGAGGCTGGCCGTGAACCTGGATCCTTCGGTCTCAGCCTCCAAAATGCTGAGATTACAAGTGTGGGCCACCATGCCTGGCTTATTTTTAAAGCATTTTAAGATACAAAGTTAACTATTTTCTTTTCAACTGTTCTCTCTCTCTCTCTTCCTCCCTCTTTCCCTTCCTCCCTCTTTCTGTTTCTCTCTCTCTCTCTCTTTCTCTCTCTCTCTCTCTCTCTCTCTCTCTCTCTCTCTCTCTCTCTCTCTCTCTCTCTTTCTCTCCATAACAATGGTATTAGTAATGATAAATAGCATTTATTGAGAGCCATATCCCAAGCACCATTCTAATAATTTTCTATATATTATCTTAGCAAATCTTCAAAAATAATGCTTAAACATGTACCAAATTAAAATGTGGCATATAGTATTTAACTACTTTATTTAAAATCAATCATAGCTAAACAGTGGAGAATAGATTGGAGCCCAGGCTCTGAGGCTCTAGAATCAGGGGCTGTGAGGCAATGTAAAACTAGGAATTACCAGATTAAAAGATGTAGCTAGGTATGGTGGAACAGACCTGCAATCCTAGCACTTGGGAGACTGAGAAAGGAGGATCGCAGGTTTGAGGCCAGCCTTGGCAGTTTAGCAAGACACTCAGCAACTTAGTGAAACTCTTTTTCAAAATTAAAAAATAAAACAGGGCTAGGATACAACTCAGTGGTAGACTGCCCCTGGGTTTGATCCCCAGTAGACAAAAAGAGGTGGGGACAACTGAAGAGAAAGGAAAGAAATATTTAAAGTTCCAAAAACATCAACCCTCTGTTACAGTTTGGAATTCACCATGGGTCCTTTTTCTCAGCTCAGTATAGTTGCAATGCTAGAAGGTTCATTGCAAAGCAAAAGTAAAAGAGCTAGGCAGAGTGTGAGAAACGAGACACTGCTGTCCTTTGGAGACCTCAAGCTTTGTATCTAAGTCTTTTTTCCTTATCTTATGAGAGTCAGCAGTGAGAGCTGGCCAGGCCCATCACAACAGGGCATGTCTTCATCAGCAGCCCCAGTTGAGCAGTCACAAGATCTTTCTTTAGTCCCAGTAACCATGACTGGAACACCACTACATAGGCTGTCATTTTATTAAACTTCCGATTATTTTAAGTGTAAGAAGCATTCACATCAGCTACGTCTTGATCATCATGTCAAGAAATTTTAATATTTTTGACGTAGGCAAATTATTAAGTATACAACTATAGGTTCTTGAGTCTTCAGTTTGATAAGAATTTTCACATAAACAATTTAACAAATCAAAATTCTTTACCAGAAAATAATTTCTGCCTTTTGCTTGAGAAAATATGGTCACTGTATTTTGCAATCCCTTTCCATGCTGAAATGATTCAGACACTCTTTTGGCTTCTCCACCTTTGATTCACCAGAAATCTCAGGGGGTTTACTTGGTGCCAGGTCCAGAGGATGTGATGATGAACACTGCAGACTCTGTCGTTGTGGGGCTCGGAGAGTGGGGGGAAGATAGTCATGAAATGATAGCAGGCGCGACTAGTGTGGAGAAAGAGGAAGCACAGAATGCTGGGGTCACACAATGAGAGACCAGGCTCCTCTGAAAGACTGGGAAAGCCATCTCTGAGGATGTGACATTTAAAACAAGATCTAGGGGCTGGACTGTGTAGTTCAGTGGCAGAGTGCTTGCCTAACATGTATGAGACCCTGAGGTCAATTCCCAGTGCCACAAAAATAAAATAAGAAAGACCTAAAGGACAGGGCAGGGTGATAGGAAGTCTAGGCAGAGGAAACAGACGTGGGAATGCTAGAAATCCAGAAAGGATGTGTTTTATTCAAGAACTGAGGGCAGCTTAGGTGGCTAGAAAAGAGAAACCTATGGGGAGAGGGAGACCAGGAGATAAAAGGCAGTCCTGGAGGATCTTGCTTGTTCAGAAGCATTTGTTTATATAAATAAAATTCCCCAAAGAAGAACCCACTATTTTTATGCAAATACTCTTTTAGCACATCATTAAGAGGTTGACCAATGGCAGCACATGTGGCAGGATTCTGCTTCCTGGCTGATTCTTTAGTAAAGAATTGTCTTTGTCTTCATTCTTCAACAGAGCTGAAATCTCTGTGAAGGTGGCACTGGGATAGAGGGATAAAAGGTTTATGAGCAAACTGGTAAAAGCAAGCCAAAATATAAAACTTGAAAGAGGGAAAGAGACAAGAACGAACCACGCCTGGAGGCAACAAGACAACTGAAGTTCTTCCAAGGCCCTTCCAACCAGACGGTCTTCTCCAGTCAGGTGTTTTATAATGCAGCACCCATCATCTTCGCGACAACTCTTTGAGGTTGGTGCATTCCCCTTTTTAATAGGAAAAGAATCGAGGCTCAGAAAATACAAATGACCTCATCCATTTAACAAGTATTTACTGAGTGCCTACTATGTGCCACTTCATCATGAATCTAAGCTCAAGGAACTCAACACTTAAGAAGGAATTGTTCTAGTTTGCACAGCTGATAAACAGAAACCAAGACTTTTCTACCTACAATGACCAGACTCTCCTTCTATTGCACCACACTGAACAAGAAAGTGACATTTTTTATTAAATTGATACAAAAGATATCCCCCAATGGTTCAGTAACACTGAATTATATTTTAATGTTGGTTCAATTAAGCATTCCATTATTTGCTGTCATGACAAGCATCTGATTCTTGCTCTAGTTAGAACCGTGGACGAGATATCTAATGAGGGGCCAGATTACCTCCTTCATTAGGTAATTAGAACTATTCAGACACATGAAGACAAAAAGATGGATAAATGCCAGCTATGGATTGCTCTTGCTTCCTTCCCCATGGCTCCACTTTCCCTGCTCCTGCTCCTCCTCCTCTCTCTCATCTCCTTGTCTATTTGGAACCTAAAGCCAGGAGCCCTCAAAAGTCAGGTCCCATCTATCTTGTAGGGACTTAATGAGTCCCTGGGGCCCTGCTCATCATTCAGATGTGTTTGCAATGGTGCCCTACTTCCAGATCCTTGACTGCAGTCTCAAAAGGACACAGCAAAGATATTTATCTTTCCTAGTCTTTTAGAATTCCTCTCACTTGCTGTCTGCTGCTGTCCCAACACTGAATCAGGGAAGTGTAAAATGTTATCACATATCATCATCACACATCCAAAAAGGATCAAATCAAAAACTCCCACAGAACTGCTCCTCTCAGTCTTTAATTTGAAGGCACTGATTCTTTGAGAGAGAGAGAAGGGGGAAGACATGGGGAAGAGAGAGTGTAGGGTTGCCCTGAAGCTCTTCCTTTTGAAATGTTTTCTGGGACTGTAGCTAGAGTTGGGGAGAGGGATTGGGAGGGGAAAGAAGGTGTTTTTAGTTTTGTTGCTTCATATTCTTTCTACATTCTCAAAAATGCATCTGCTAAGCCAGGCGTGGTGGCATACACTTGTAATCCCAGCATTTGGGAGGCTGAGACCAAAGGATCCGGGTTTGCGGCCAGCCTCAGCTACCTAGTGAGGCACTCCACAACTTAGTGAGACCCTGTTTCAAAATAAAGAATAAAAAAATAGGGTTGGGGGTATAGCTTGGAGGTAGAATGCCCCTGAGTTCAATCCCCAGTGCTGCAAAAAAAAAAAAAAAGCAGCTGCAGCCAAGTAGTGGTGCACACAAGTAATCCCAGTACTTGAGAGGCTGAGACAGGAGGACGGCAGGTTTGAGGCCAACACATGGTAACTTAGTCAGACCCTGTTTAGAATTTTAAAAAGAAAAAAATTAAAAGGGCTAGGGGTGCATCCCAGAGGTAGAATGCCTTTGGGTTCAATCTCCAGTACCATATACCCACACCCACACTCACACAGAAATACAGCCTTAACACAACACATTTAGAACAGATTTCATCCATGGGATTACTCTGTCCATAGTTAACAAGTTGGAATTCTTTATACGTTTCTTTATTCTTGCTTTTAAATTTCTTGAAGTCTAAGACCATCTATGTATTTTTATTGTTCTGCTGCAGGAGGACAGGCGCAGAGTGATGACCACCTGGAGACCAGGTTGAGAAGAATTCCTTTATTTCCACCAGCAGGGTCCAGAGGACTAAAGTCCCCAAAAGGCATCAGTATACAAATTATATAGCCCAGGGGTGTCAGGGCAGGTATCTATTGGCTCACCAGATTCGGAAGTTTGGGGTAAGTTTCGGTTTCTTTTCCTGAGCCTGATTTCCTCTAACTGCTCCCACCTGGCAGGTGCACAGCTTAGGCTCGCTCCCCTTGACAGCTGCAGGGTGGTACCATCTTAAGCTCCTGCCTCAGTTCCATTATTGCTTGAAAATTTTGCAGTAAGTAAGCTACTCTGCCAGAAAGAAAGAATATTTTTCTAAGGAGTTGCACTTCTCAAAGACTGAGCAGATTCACGCAGCATCCAGCAATCCTGGTGGGGCACAGCCTCTGTCTGTCCCGCACTGTGTGCAATATCTTCACTTCAGCTCACACAACATCCTCACTGTTCCTTTGTGACCCTCTCGCCAAGCAGATGCATCTGTGGTGAAATTCATCCAGCCTGCAGTCTTACAGACACAAAAACAACTGGAGCAAACGATAGAGTAATGGTTGCAACTAAGAGAACATTAGCTGCCAAACTGTAAAGCACACAGCTTCAGATTTTTTTTTTTTTTTTTTTTTTTTTTTTAGCATTAGGGATTGAAACCAGGGGCATTCTACCTCTGAGCTACACCCCCAACCCTATTTTTTATTCTTTATTTTGGAACAGGGTCTCACTAAGTTGCTGAGGACCTCAGTAAGTAGATGAGGCTGGCCATGAACCTGTGATCCTCCTGTCTCAGCCTTCCAAGTACTGAGATTACAAGCATGTGCCACCGTGCCAGGCTACAGCTTCAGGCTTGACTACTTATAACCTAATGTGCTGACTTGCTGACATCATCAAAAGAAAACACAAAATTTGCTTTCTTGGTAGATGTGGAAAGAATTCAGCATCTTATTGAAACTTTGGCATCAAAACAAATTTTATAGTTCTGCATTGTTGTAATTTTGAAGAGTTGTTTCACTTTCAGAGGCAATGGTGTATGATGAAGTCCTCTAGATCCTACCTACCTTGACCTTGAAAATACAGTGTAATCCACCTCTCCTCTCATGTTTCCTTCTTCCTGCCATAACTCCTTCTGGATATCACTTGTCTTGCCTGAACTTCCATAGTAGCCATTTAATTGGATTTCTCATCTTAACCTCTCCAATCCATTTTCCATACAGCAGCCATAGAAAACATCAATTTTTTTTTTCTTGTACTAGGGATTGAACCCAGAGGGAGTCTACCTCTGAGCTACACCCCTAGCCCTATTTTATTTTATTTATTTTGAAACAGGATTTCACTAAGTTGCTGAGGATATGGCTAAATTGCTGAGGCTGGCCTTGAAATTGCATTCCCTCTGTTTCAGCCTCCCAAGTAATAGGATTTCAGGCATGTGCCATCATGCCCAGCTAAACCATCCTTTGTGTTGTTTCCCTGATCGACACTCTACTGACTTTCCTTTGAATGTTAGATAAAATGTGAAATACGTGAGACCCTCCAGAGGCAGGCCCCTGCCTGTTTTTCCAGCCCACATCTCCTTTACAAACAGAATTCCAACACACTGTCCCTTATTGCTCTTGAAACTACACGTTTTTTCTTAAAGCAAAGATTTTGAACATGCCATTCTCTCAACTTGGAACAGTCTTCCCCTATGCTTCTCCTGACTAACCCCTACTTGTTCATCAGTTCTCTGCTTAGATATCAGTTCTTCAGAGAGGCCCTTTCACTCATCCCAGTCTAAATTATATCTTTCTATTATCTCTCTCATAGTGCTCACTTTTAAATGTATTCCTTCATTAGTGTATTTATCGGTCTCCTCCTCTATAATAAATTTCCACATATACAGGGACACTGA
The DNA here is from genome assembly GCA_004027655.1 of Graphiurus murinus. Lineage (NCBI taxonomy): Eukaryota > Metazoa > Chordata > Mammalia > Rodentia > Gliridae > Graphiurus > Graphiurus murinus. The sequence goes on along the minus strand of PVLC010006560.1, from coordinate 35,645 downwards.
TGCCATGGTTCCCACTGTTTCCAGGGTCCAGAGCAATACTCAACCCAATGGTATGTGCACACCAGATGGTTAGTCGAAGAGTGAATAGATGAATATTTGTGGAAGAAAGGAACACAACCCCCCTCAAATATCCCTCAGCCTATCTGCAGAAGTCCTTTCATGGACAGCCATGAAACTTCTGGAGAATTTTGTATAGCTACTCCTAGACACAGTTTACTCATACTGAGACTTTTTCAGGGAAAGGTCATTTTATTCATATTTCTGCTGATCTCAATGAATCAAGTCTACAAGGGCCTTTTTTCTTTTCTTGCCTCCTGTCCCCACATGGCCAACATACTCATCAGAAGAATGAGAGATCTTCCTAAAATCGTCCCCTTAGCCAGACATGGTGGCACACATCTGTAATCCCAGTACTTGGGAGGCTGAGACAAGAGGATCACAGGTTTGAGGACAGTCTCAGTAATATGGCAAAACTCTCAGCAACCTAGTGAAACCCTATTTCAAAAAAAAAATAAAAATAAAAAGGGCTGGGGGTATAGCTCAGAGGTAGAATGCCCCTAGGTTCAATCCCCAGCACCCCCCCCCAAATAAAAAGAATAAAAAAGAAAAACATCCTCTTAATTTGATGACCTAAGGCCATTTGTTTTTTGTTTGTCTGTCTGTCTGTTTGTTTTCTTTCCAGGCCTCTGGTTAGCATTCAGTCCAAGTTTAGTCAAGACTCCACACAGGAAAGGAGGTCAGAGAGATCTGGCCTTTGCCACCTTTGAAGCCCCGTTCCTCTCTGGTCATCCATGAGGATCCCATTTGCCCTTCCTCCTTCTTTGCATCTTTAGTCTGAACACATTGCCCACCCCACCTCATCCAACCCCTCACTAAATCTGGCAACCCATTCTAATTTCTCTGTCACACTCATCTCCCAGATCTTCGAAGGCCTTCCCACCCTACTACCTGCTCACCATGATTTGTCCATATTCAACAAAGAGAATCTCCAGAAAGTCAGAAAGAAAGGACAGACCCAGATTTAAATCCCACTCCAAGGCTGTGAGTCCTTGAGCAAGTAACTTAATATTTTAAAATCTCATTGTTTTTAAATCTATGAAATGGGAATAATCTCCCATTACATTTAGCTACCAGCAAAGATGTTACACATTGTAAGCTTTCAAAAACTGTGCAACAAAGGACATAGGGGATGTGTTCATTGCTTGCAGGGATATGGTGCTTTGGCCATAACAAAGAAATGAAAGTTGTCTCTCTGTGTCTATAATCCTTATACATGCTGAGAAAAACCACCAAGAGCAGCATAGTGAGGAGAGATGTGGGGGCGGGGGGGGGAGCTTCTTTAAGGCCTTAAGAAATGAGTAAAATATAACAGGATGAGAAAAGGAAGCTTCCAAAGAGGGCCAACATGAGCAAAATACCTGTGCACAGGATGGCCAGAGCTGAAGAGCGTGAAGGGGCCATGACAAGAAAACCTGAAAAGATGAAGAAGAGCCATCTGAGGGAAGATAAAACTGAAATGGAAGCTGAACTTCCCCTCATTTCTTGCTTCATGCCAGCTGCTTCGGGGTCTCCCTTCTCTGCAAGTGAATACCTCAGGATGCATCATCTCTTAGCATTGGTTTGTTTGTAACTCAGTGAACCCAGCCCAGGGAGTGACGTAGCCCATATCTTATCCAAGTATCTAATTAGCATTTGTAAAATCCAAATGCCGCCTAAAATAATTGTTGGGAGGATGTTGCACACCTCGCCTTAACCCCAGATGTGGTAACAGAGCAGGGATCTTCTAGTCTGTTTCACTTTGCTCCTTCCTTAAACATTTGCTGGCATCACTCAGAGATCGTTGTGAAATGTTTCCAGTGAATCTGAATATACAAAAGTTCTTGAAAGCTTGGCTCTGTATAAAGTGGCTGGGTTGTTTTTTAAGAGAAAAGAAAAAAACTAGGCTCAAAGTAAACTTCTATTTGTGCTTATTTCTCTCCTTTGTACTTTAGTATCTCTGGTTAGGTTATCATAATAATAGCAATACTAACTTCAGATATGTAACACAACACTAATACTAATGCTGACTCGCTGTTAGGTAGCAAGAGTTTTACCTATATCCTCACATATATTCCTCATAACAATCCTATGGAGTAGGTACTATTATTATCCTCATTTGATGGATGGGGAAACTGAGGCACAGAGATAAATGAAGTAACTTGCCTAAAGTCACAGAGCTAGTGGTAGTTAGAATTAAACCAGGCAGTCTGCCTCCAAAGCCCAAGCTCTCAACCCACTTGCCAAAACACATACGTAAGAAATACCAGGATCTTTACTTTACAGATAGAGAAATTGAGTTCTGAACCTACGAATGGAAGTGTCTCAGGTCACTGAACAAGTGAATCGATGGCAAAATCAGAACATTCTGGAATCCTGGGTCTTTCTTGGCCCAATTTTCCATCAACTAATCTCTATAAAGACATTACCTTGGCCAGTACTATGCTGTAATTCCAGCACCTGGGAAGCTGAGATGACAGGATTGCAGATTAGAGGGCAGCCTCAGCAACAGGATCTCAGTGAGATCCTGTTTCAAAAATAAATAAATAAATAAACAAATAAAATGGGCTAAGGGGTGTAGCTTAGAGGTAAAATGCTCCTGAGTTGAATCCCCAGTAACCACCCCCCAAATCCCCTCTCTTCCCATCACTATTCCATTTTAAATGGTTCTCAAGGCAATGAGACTTGAGCAAGAAGAAACAAAAATTCATTTTAAAAGCTGCCCCTGGATACAATTCCATTTTCCTAAAGCTCAGGATTCCTAAGGAAAATAGAAATCAGTCAATGTCAACCTTCTGGTACAACATAGAGTGAACTTCACAGGATCCAAGTCCAGAGAAACAGGCCAGTCCATCATCCTCTTGCTTAGGAGGTCAGGGAACACTAACCACAATGGGTGAAGCCACAGGCCTCCTGCGTCTTTTCAATGCCTAAGATTACAACATACAAAGATTTTTTTAAACTATCACTTTAAACACTTGAAGCTTTATGAGCTCTATTTAAATCCCAAGGAGGTCCTTTACCCTACTTCATTCTCCCTTCTTAAACAGAGGATAAAAAAGAGTTTGGGGAGAAAAATCAAACTCTCTATATAGGAGCTGCCTAGAAAGTTGGTAAAAGGCTCATTGATTCTCTAATACATGTTAGAAATACACCCTTCTAGCCAGGCATGGTGGCACACACCTATTATCCCAGTACATGGGAGACGGAGACAGGATGATCACAGAATCAAAGCCAGCCTCAGCAACTTAGTGAGGCTGTCAGCAACTTAGTAAGACCCTGTTTCCAAATAAAAATTAAATAGGGCTGGGGGTGTAGCTTGGAGGTAGAATGCCCATAGGTTCCATCCCCAGCACCACAAACAACAACAACAACAACAAAAACAAAAATCTTATGCATTTCTTCCATATGTGGCAATTCTATAGTTTTATCTAGTTTCTGATTTAAGGGCTTATTGGTACCTTAGATATTGACACAGTTAATCATGACACAGTTTTAGAAAACAACAACAAAAACAGGCTGCCTGATTGCCTTCCAGAACCACCAGCAGCTACAGAATTGCAAATATTGTACTGGGTAGTCTCACCTCTGAGAGGTATTGGTCCCAAAACAGGCTCCAGGGGAACCCCCTATGTACCAGAGCTATATTCAAAAATGACACACTGCAGGACAAGGGACTGGTCCGTGCTCTAGCCGCAGCCAAGATTGAAGTAATAATAGAAATTTCATGTGGCCTGTTAAATCTGTCAAAAAATAGTCCAGAAGTTTTCCTACAGCAGCCAACCAGAAGCCCTCCTCAGAGCCAAAGCCAACAACTGCAAACAAAGTAGCCAAACTTTTATTTCCCACTCTGTTATATTATTCTGTGTTTTTCATTTTTCCCTTGGCATTTTGAACTTAGATGTCAGCTCTGGTTGAAAGAAAAGCATGAAGATTTCCTGCTGTTGTGAGTTCAGACCTAATGCCATGGAAGGCAGTGACCATCTGCAGGGGCTGGGGTGCAGGAAAAGCAGCTCTTCCCATGTATGAGGATTTTTCAGGAGTATGAAATAATCAATGTTAGCTTGGTTTTCAAAGCTCAGCAGCCCTATATTGAGCATATACTGATAATCACTATTCTCCTATGTGCTTGACTCTGCAAATGGGCAGTCCTCATTTTGGTTAGTCCTTTTTTTTTTTTTTTTTTTTTTTTTTTAGCAAAGAATAACTATGTGCAAATTTATTAAATGTAATACCATGCCTTTGGAAGGATTGTCATTGTATGAAACATTAGCTAATAAAAAGCCCTTCCTTTAAAAAACTAAGATATATCTAGCTGGGCATAGTGGCTCATACCAGTAATCCTAGTACTTGGGAGGCTGAGACACAAGGATCACAAGTTTGAGACCAGCCTCAGCAACTTAGCAAGGCCCTCAGCAACTTAGTGAGACCCTGTTTCAAAATAAAATATAAAATGGGACTGGGGATGTAGGGTGTAGCTCAGAGGTAGGGTAGAATGCCCTAGGTTCAATCCCGAAAAACAAAAAAAAACTAAGATGTATCTTTCACAAATACTCAGGAAACTAATGTACAACTTCCCTCTGCTAATTTTTGTGATAAAAAGTGAGGTGCCTGTTCCAACAAATAAATCATCAGAGCGCACAGCAGCAACAGAAGCATGAGTTTGTTTGCAAGTATTTCACCTTGTCTCACCTTCCCATGACCTGGTTTTTAGGTTTTTCCATTCTAACGCAGAGTGTGTCGGGCACAAAGGAAGTACACCCACAACCAGCCATATTATTATGGAGCTAATGAATAAGGGCGTGAGTTGAATGAACAAGACAAACAGAGGAACAGCCAAAAAACGCCAGCACCATAGCATTGCTCATTCCTAAGGAAAAGATAACCTCTAAATTGAAGAGGTCTCTGGACTCCCTTTTCTTAGCTCATCATACACACGCAATGTTTGACCGCCCTGTTCATGAGTCAGCCCTGACAACATCCCCATGAGATAAGTGGAGGAGGAATGCCGTTCACTCTGCGTGGCGGATAGGGCAGACCCAACACGCGGAAAGGAAATGACTCGCCTAAAGTCACTCAGAAGCCAATGGAGGAACTGAGATTAGAACATGTCCACATGCTTCTACTTTCTGCGTGACCGCATGGTGAAGCTGAGCTCATCTCCCCAAAGAATGGTCTTCCCAAGTTTCCCATCTCCTCAGGAAGAAGAAGAAAAAAAAAGAACTTCAAACATTGTTAAACTTCAGTTTATTTTTGAAGTGCCTTTCTGGGCAGGCAGATTAATGATAAGCAACTTGAGAAGGAGCTTGGTCTTAAGGAAAATAAGGGATTAAAAGAGCAATTACAATAGGCTTTTCCAGGTGAAGAGCATCTGAAACATTGCTGTTCAATGAACTTGGAATATAGTTCACATTGAGTTCATGTGCTTATCTCTCAATTTCATTTTTTTAAAGTACCTTAAACATAAACTCCCTCTCAACTGGATCAAAAGCCTTTCCTTGCTTTGAGAGACAGAGCAACAATCAGCCCCCTGTTCGTTTAGCCAAGTCAGTGTTCTTAATCAACACAAAAAACATTGGGAGCCAAAGGGTGGTTTTTTTAATAAAAAGCGGTTTGATGAGACTCCAGGCCAGTGGCAGAATTCTCAGCCCAGAAAAATATGAGTCAACTCCTCCAACGTGCAAACAGGTCCAATTCCAAGAGCCAGTGTTTCTTTAAGCCTCAAGCCTTCTATTGTGTACTTAATTCCACCTCATCTCCCCATCTTGAATTCCACATTTCCCACCTTTGTTTGGACCAAGGTCACGGTGCTCTTTCTTCCTCTTAAAAATATTTCACTTGGGCTTTTCTTTCTCTTCTTTATCTTGATGACTCTATCCTAAAGCCACTGGGATAGAGCAAGACAGAATCCAGGCTTTCTAGGGAGAGCTGTGGTGGCCCTGAGTTGGGTGCTGGAGCCCAGCAGTGTGAGAAGGGTGCCTGCAGAGCAGGGCTGCTCAGTGTGGGGCCCAGGGCCCGAGCAGGGCAGAGCACAGAGCAGCCTGGCTTAGGTGGCAGAGTGTGAGCAAGGCCAGGAGGCATCCTGTGGATCCCATGTGTAAAGTAGCAGAGTTCAGGCAGACGGGGAGGATGTCCCCCCCACAGGTCAGAGGATGGAAGTGGAAAGGAAACCAGGTACACAGAGGAGATTAATCAAATAAATAACTCACCAAAGATAGCAAGAGGCAGGTTTCTCACTATTGGAAAAGGGAGTTGAAAATATTGCAAAAGTGAGACCTAGAATGAGCCTTGTAGTTGTGGACTGGAATTGGAGGTATCTAGTGAACTCACAGTTTCCAACATATTTATAGAGACATAGAAGTAAATGTGTGTACATAGCATATATATTGAGAAGGCAGAATATAGACTCACAAAGATATCTACATCCTAATTCTGAAAACTTGTGACTATGTTGCCTCACTGGGCAAAATTTTGTTATAAGAGTTGTTAACATGAGGCCTTGAGATGGGAAGTTTATCCTGGATTACCCAAATTGGCCTAATATAATCAGAAGAACCCTTCTAAGAGGGCAGGAGGGTCAGAGTCAGAGAGAGAGCTGGGCAAGGGGTGGGAGGGGGGGGCAGAAGAGTGAGAGAGATTTGAACATACTATGCTGGGGACTCTGAAAATGGAGGAAGGGGCTTGTATTAATCTGGTTTTTGTTATTATAATGAAATACCTGAAACAGACTACAATATAAAGAAAAAAGGTTTGTTTAGCTCACAGTTCTAGAAGTACACAGTCCTGGGGCCTCATCTGGTGATGGCTTCATGCTGGCCAATTAAAGAGACATAACACTTAAAGGCCACATGTGATTTTGAACTGGAACTTTTTGCTCTGAAGGAATATGGTGAAACTTAAATGGAATCTGAATATTAAATGGAAGCAGCTTATCAGTGTTAATTTCCTAATTTTGATGGTTGTGTGGTGGTTATATCAGAGAATAAAGTATTGGGGGATAGTTATTTTCATAGTTCTAGGCAAAATTTCTTCCTACTTGTAACTTTTCTATAAATTGAAGGTTATTTCAAGAAATTTTAAGTACATATCATTTGGTCCCAAGTCCCTTTTGTATACTGTAAGTCTTTTTTCTTCTATTGTTGCTTCAGTTCTCCTGGCAGAATGGGTATTTTTCACTTTCTCAGGAGTAAGAGCACCTCCAGGCCAGGCACCCTGACCAGAGGATGACTTGAGCCCAGACAGCCAGGTCTGGCAGGAGCCGTCACTGTGCTGATTGAATTCTGGGTGGCGTGGGATGGGGAGGAGAGGTGTGAGAAAACGATTTGGAAAAGAAGTCAGAATGTCCTTGCTTCACTTTTTTTTCCTATTTCCTAACATCTGATTAAAATACCCGAGTCCACTGTGAAGTGTCAAGAAGAAAAATTGAATATCATCTGTTAGCATTTTTGCTTTATGATCAATTTAATCTCTCCGGCCTCTGTAAGAAAAAAACAGAACCATTTTGATACTCAGCCTGAAAGGATAAGGTTCTCAGACTATCACTTTTTTCTAAACTTCAGCCCTTCTCTTCCTTTGCCTTTCTTAGCAGATCAATCCCATCTCCCTTGTGCATTTCTGCACACTTATGCAAGCCTAAGTGCTATATCAGGCTTCAGATCAATCTGGTAGGGTGCAAAATACAGTTTGAAGTAGAAATTCGACTGGTCCATGTCCAAGAGGTCCAAAAAACGTATGTCACCCAGTAAAATATATAATTGCCTTATCAAAAAAAAAAGGTATAAAACACAATTTGGGGACAACCGAGGAAATATGAATATGGACTCAACATTAAACATAAGGGTATTATTTTTATTGTATTAGCTATGATATCAATATTTGGTTACATAGGAACAATGCCTTTAATTTTTAGATATGTTTGCAAAAGTGTTTCAGTATAAGGTATCGTGACATTTGCATTTTTCTTTAAAATGCTTCAGAATATATATGTATAGATACACACATGATTATATATAAATCAAATGTGATAAAATAGAAAAATGTTAATTGTTGAACTCAGGTGGTGGGTATATGTATTAGTCAACTTTCCGTTACTATAACAAATACCTAAGCTGATCAGCTTATAAAGGGAAAAGACTTATTTTGGCTCATGGTTTTGGAAGTTTCAATCCACAATTTATTGTTCCTGTTGCTTTGGACTTCTGGGGAGGCAGCATATTATGGCAGGGAGCAAAACTGTTCACCACATGGTAAAAAACAAAAATGAGAGGAAGGGGCTGGAGTTCTACCATCCTCTTCAAGAGCATACCCCTAGGGACCTTAAGACCGCCCAGTAGGCCCATCTCTTAAAGGTTCTCCGCCTCCCAATTGCACTGCCCAGGTAACTAAGCCATTAACACATGGGCTTTCAGGGTCATTCAACACTGAAACTATAGCAGTATGAGTGTTCAGTGTACTCATGTTGCAGACTTCTAAAGTCTTGGCTTAGTTTAACTTTTGTATTTTGATACCCTTTCCTTACTTTCTCACACATATTATAAAAGTCTTTGCACCAGGCCTGGTGGTACATGCTGTAGCCCCAGTACTTGGGAGCTAGAGACAGGAGGATCATAGGTTTGAGGAGAGTGTGCAGGAACTTAGCAAGACCTTGTTTCAAAATAAATAATAAATTAGGGCTGGGGATATAGCTCAGAGGTAGAGCCCATCTGGGTCCAATCCCCAGTACTAAAAATACATACATACATACATACATACATACATACATACATACATACATGGGGGGGGCTGTGAATGGTATCCCATACTACATTTTGGGATAAATTTAGCTGCCAAAAGTAATCCAGTTCTTTGAGGATAACTTGAAATCATTACACACCTACCTTTAAGTTTAAGACTTAACAGCAGGGCATGGTAGTGCACACCTGTAATTCTAGCAACTCTGGAGGTTGAGGCAGAAGAAGTGCAACTTCAAGGCCAGCCTGGGTAACTTAGTGGGACCCTGTCTCAAAATAAAAATAAAAGGTGCCAGGGATGTAGCTCAGTGGTGGAGTGCTCCTGGGTTCAATTCTAGTGCAAAAAAAAAAAAGAGAGACATTCTATGGAGATACTCCCTTCACCATCAGTGTATGTATTACAAATTCTCTCATTTCTGGAGGAAGGTGGGAAGTTAGACAGGGCTATTCCCTATCTCTTGCCCGCCACTTAAAAAATAAACTTCTCATTTCCAAGAGACATAGATTATGCTTCCAACAGACCTTTCACCAGGGCCTTTGCTCCCCCTACCCCTAGTCTTCAGATAAACACACACAGAGGTCCTTCTTTCACTTCAATGTCACTCAGCAGTTTCTCCAGGCACAATTAATTGCTTGGTTCTCTGGATTCCCACTGCATTTTGTTTATGCCCTTGTAAAAATTACTACTTTGATAATTTACCCATTTTTTCCCTCTGTCTTCCCCCATAGGCTCTGAGTTCTTCGAAAGGAGGAGCTATGCATTATTTATCTTACATAGTAAAACACAGCAAGTACTCAATAAAAGCTTGTGAATGAAGGAACTAATGAGTGAATGAATAAATAAATACCCTTTTTGTTTTGGGTTTTGTTTTAGTGTGTGTGTGTGTGTGTGTGTGTGTGTGTGTGTGTGTGTGTGTTGGGGATTGAACCCAGGGGCATTCTACCTCTTAGCTACACCCCCAGCCCCATTCTATTTTTTATTTGGAAACAGGGTCTGCTAAGTTGCTGAGGCTGGCCTCAAACCTTCAACCCTCCTGTTTCAGCCTCACATGTACTGGGATTATGGGTGTGCTAAGAAATGCTTTTGAGATGTGTCTAGGCAAGGCCTAATGACTTGCAAAACGGTAGGAACCATCAACATTTCTAATACTTTCCTTCAGAGCCTGATACTTAACCGTTCATCTTCTGGTATTTAGTGCTGCATGTGCAGCAGCTACTGCACACAAGATTAAAACTAAAGAACATTAGAAGTATTTAAAGCTTAGAACTTTTCTCCTAACACATTTCACCTTTTTTTTCACAGCTTGAAAATTAGGGTTCTAATAGTCATGCAGACTATCTACGTAAACACTTCCAAGGGATAATAAAAGTCACAAAATACTCACAGGGTGCATATGGACACTCCAGAGAGTTGGGGGTGGTGACCAGAAAAAAAACGCTAAACTCAGAAAAAAATCCATCTGGAAAGAGAAGCATTTTTTAAAATCAAATGTCAGCCAAGATTTATGCCAGGCTCTATTCTAAGAGTTTTAGGTGTGTTATCACACTGAGACCTCATGGCGGCTCTCTAACACGAAATCTATTATCATCCTCGTTTTATAAATATGAAGGCTGAGAAATGGGGCGTTGAGCTCCTTTACCTAAGAGTCACTCTGATCCAAGATGACCTCACTCCAGAGCCTGTGGCCTCTGTCACATTGAACATCATGATGCCTGGCCAAGTCCAGACCTGCAATTTATCAGATATCAGCTACACCTGGTGAGCCATCTAACCCACTCAAGGTCTAGAGAGGAAAACGGAGAACCAGAGGGTGCTGGTTCACCTCACATGGTTTATACACCTTGTTCCCGGCAGGTCCTGGTGGGCAGCCGGGCCTTCTCCCATGACACAGCACCTCCCCCTCCCCTTAGTGTAGGAGCTGGCAAATCGCTTCCTGTTTATCATATGACGCCTCCAGCTTGATTTAGAGGTAGTTAGTGAAATTAGTCAGTGTTTCTTAGCAAAGAGATCCCAGGGTGCTTGTCCCTCCCAGACAATTATATTTAATATACTCAGCTAAGTTACTACTCCAGTAATAACCATGGTGAATGGGATGAACAGCTAAAGAAAAGAAGGGAAGGAAGAAAGGAAGGGAAGGAAGGAGAGAAAGGAAATACTTAAGGTTGTTTTCCCACTCACCAAGTTTCAGTTCTTTCACAGCTTGAAATAAAATAGAAGTGTCTGCTGGAAATGTGTTATTAAATGCCAATTTTCTAGCAACCAAACCACTGGATGTTCTTGCCTCAGTGCAACAAACCCCACTTTGTGCTTCTCTGTGGGTACAGAGCTTTAATTGAAGGCACATGATTAAACATTTGTTTAGTTGACTTAGAAAAGAGAACCTCAGGGGAGAGAGTGGATTAACTGAAATGATTTTCTTTTTAAACTCATGATCCTTCTGAGTTTATTTTCAAATTCACTAATCGTTTAAACCATTGTCATGCAATTTTAGATTTTCCAGATATGATAATTAAATTTGAAATCAAATAGAAGACAAGCATGAATTCCAGATTTGTCAAAACTCGAAGACTGGATAACTAACTAGCAATTTGCAGTTTTCTTCTTTACCCTCCACTCTTAGGTAGCAGTTGGACAGGGTACTAACATGTTGCAGAAATCTGTTTAACAAAGAAAACAATAATTTGCACTGTCAGCTCCTATGTGAAACAAACACCTTTCTGTCTTCCATCCTCTCCTGGACGGGCGGAGGTGACCTCCTCCTGTAAGAGGCCCCCTGCCAGCTCCCCAGAGAGCAGAGGTTTCCCAGGATACACCTCTTTCAAACATCTTTAAAAGCCCAGTGCTTCCTTTCAAGTTTGACAGGCTATTTAAATGAGACATGTAAAATGTGAATGCACCCAAGCCAAATAAATGCCACCTGGTGAAATTCAGATTCTCTCCCTCTTCCTTCAGAATCCATTTGCTTTCCTGCTGGAGAGGTCTGCCAGGATTTTATCTCACTTGGTTGCTGCAGTACCAGAGAATGCAACCATCATTAGTACTATAACCATCATCACCGGAGGGGCCCTGGGCTGATGGTGTTATCTGACTTAGCATGAATAGATCACCTTCTTAGAAATAAGATTGTCTAGTCAAGTGAGACATTTTTGTCTTGCCAAGGCAATTCTGTCTTTTTAGGTGGGAAAGAGAAAGGAGAGAATTTGATATGCCTTCCTTCCCTTTTTCCTCTGATATGCTGCATAGGTTACTTTGCTGAGAGCTCTTCTGTTGTTTTTCTTTAATTTCAATGCACAGTGATTTCGATTCTTTAATGAGGACAACTTCCTTCTCAAGGTGAAGGGGACAGAAGGGCATGCCTTGTTCTAGCCTCTGCTCACCTCCCTCCATCTACCCCTGCCCTGGGCCAGTCACAGGTTCAAGACTGATCAACCCACTTCTCCCAAGCCCAAAGAAATCTGCTCCTAAAGCTTTCTCAGAATATCACAGATTTTCTAGTCATAAGAACCCAGGCCATGTAGGCCTCCAACTCAATCTAGATAAAACTACTTAAAATGAGAATATTCTAGAAACTAAGACCAAGGATTGGATGATATTTTGTAATGATGGAAGGAAATAATGGCTTCTCATTTTTAGGGAGAAAGTAAAAACAAGATTTCCTCAAGTTCTTTCCACTGAATGCTAAGGGGAGGCTCACATGGTTAGGTCTTTCTTCCCCTAAAGAATAAGAAAGCAAATCAAATGAAGAGAAAGCCCCAGTGCTTCAGAGGCCTTGTCAATGCTGAATGTGTTATGCATTGTGAACTGAGATTACTTTTCTTTATTAGAGTTTACACAGAACTGGAGGAGCCAGAAAATGTTCTGATTACCAAAAAGCTGGAAAGATTTTTGAACTCTGAAGAGCCCTCTCTTGTTTAATTCTTGGAAAAAGATATTTATCACTGGAGTACAGAGTATTGCCTTTGGTGCTATGAGCACTTTAAAAAGAGAGATGAGTAAGATAGTCTTATTTTTGCAATTTATCATCTAGTTGAGACGTGTGTATGCCTGAGTGTGTGTATGTGTGTGTGTGTGTGTGTGTGTGTGTGTGTGTGTGTAACACAAAAAAACAAATCAAGAAAATGGAGAGGAAAGAAAAGCAGTAAGTATGAAGGGGTCTTAGAAAAACCCATCTCAGGAGTGGTGGATAATAATGTTGTGATGTTCCAAGAATTTCATTAATGAGTAGATAGAGGATGCAAATGATTATGACCCATTCTCTTGGCCTGAAGGAGCTTCCAGTCTAGAAAGTTGATGAACTGAACACAGTAAACAAGACAAAAGCTATAAGAGATGGAAACGAGATACTGTGAACACTGAAAAAAAAAAAAAGAATGACTAGCTCTGCTCTGGAAAATCAAGGAAGCCTTCCCATTTGAGCTGGGTCACTAGATGTGATGGTTTTAAAATATGTCGCAAAATCTAAGCCAGAAGTGATGATGCACACCTGTAGTCCCAGTACTTGGGAGGCTGAGACAGGAAGATTGCAGATTTGAGGCTAGCTTCAGCAATTTAGCAAGACTCTGTTTCAAATAAATAGGTGGGGGTGTAGTTTGGAGGCAGAATGCCCCTAGGCTCAATCCCTAGTACAAAAAAAAAAAAAAAATTCTGACTGAACACTCCTACTTTCAAGTTGTGGAACTTAGTTCTCTCTCCCCTTGAATGTAGGCTAGGCTTAATGACTCATCTCTCAATGACACTAATAGAATATTGTAGGAGTTGTCAGGCATGGTGGCACATTCCTGTAATCCCAGTACTTGAGAGTCTGAGACATAGGAAGATCACAGGTTTGAGGCCAGCCTCAGCAACTTAGCCAGGCTCTCAGCAACTTAGTGAAACCCTGTTTCAAAATAAAACAGGGCTGAGGGGGGTAGCTCGGAGGTAGAATGCCTCTGAGCTAATGCTCAATAACAACAACAACAAAAAGAATATTTTAGAAGCAACAGTGCATGTTATTATCAATACTGCTGCCAGTAGCATTGTTGTTTCCGCCATACTCTCCTCCTTGCATCACTCTAAGGGAAGCCAGCTGCCATGACATGAGGATGCACAAGCAGCTCCCTCAAGAAGACCAGATGGCAGCTATTGAGGAACTGGGTCTCCGTCTAACAGCCCTGTGTACAAGCCATCTTGGAAGTGATTTTTCTAGTTTCAGTCAAATCTTCCAAAGTCTGTAGCCTCAGCCAACATCTTGAATGCAACTGCCTGAGAGACCCTGAACCAGAACTACGCAAACTGCTCCAGAATCCCCAACCCCAGAGACTGAGATAATAAGTGTTTATTATTGGTTCAAGTTACTACATTTTGGAATGATTGTTACACAGCAGTGAATTGATACACCCAATGAATACTAGGTTGTCATATCAGCAGGAAGGAACCATCCTGTTAGAACTAAAAGTATCATTAGTGAATGGTTGAGTGTAGCCACAGAATAAGACATGTTGTTGTGGTTCCTAAGCTTTCAGTGTATTAACAATTGCCCTAAGTCTTCTTAAAAGTGGAATATCCTTAAAAATGAATATTACCGAATATGGCTTCCCATTGTACTTAGGGGGAAAAAAATCTAATTTCCTTGACAAGACCTAAAAGCTATTTCTCTGACTCACCTTGCACTACAGTACCCCCTTATATGCTATACCTAAATCAAACTGGGTTTCTTCTGTTCCTTTGTCCCCACGAGGAGTTTTATGCACAGTTTCTTCTGCCTAGAATTCTCTTCTCTTCACTGTCCCTCCAGCTGATTCCTTCTCTCGTTAGACTCAGTCTGACTGTGTCTCTAAGGAGGCCCCTTTCCTGACCATCACACCTCTGTTCTTTTTTGCAGCCCTTGTTTGTCTTCTCCACAAGAGTAATGACTCTCCAAAGTTATGACATTTTGTCCATTTTCATGTTTTTGTCTGTCTTCCCCGCTAGAGAATTCATGCCATGATGGCAGGGACCATGTTGGGTTGGTTTGTTGTAGTATCTCCAACTCATGGGGTGGTGCCTGTCATGCAGCAGATGCTCGATAAATATTTATTGTGGTTATCTGCTCTTTTCTCTTATGTAGTGAAACCCTTACATTAGATATTCCCATTTTAAGACTAGTTGCCTCTGATATGGCCCTCTCAGAGAGAAGCAAATGAGATGAAATTCTACAACAAATATTGAAAATACAGGCTTTAATTTTGTGGGACTTCATATTTTATATTGTTTTATAATCTTATCTTTCGTGTTTTGGACAAAATTTATTTATTATGATAGCAAAAGCATGAGAAACAGCCCATCCTGCTCCTATGAAAACATTTCCCTTCCCTGCCTCCACTATCTTCTCAGAAAACATTTTAGTGATAAAATATTTGAAACATAGTGGAAAGTAGAAAGAATAGTACAATGAACACCCATTTCCAATAAATCAGAACATTCTTTTATGTAACACAATACCATTATCATACCTAACAAAAATTCAATCGTTAGTATTGTAATTGAATATCCAATCTTCCCGCAAATTTACTTTGTATCTGGTTTGTGAAAAATAAGGAACCAAGCAAAGAATACACATTGCATTTTGGTGTTATAGATCCCAAATCTCTTCTGATCTAAAATAGCCCCCTTTCTACCTCCTTTCTTCATTACATAACTTTGATTTGTTGAAAGATCTGGGTCAGTTGCCTTGTGGAATGTCCCAACTTCTAGATTTGTGTTATTGTTTCCTTTTGGATTTGCTTTACATGTTTCTTAATTCTCTGTATTTCCTGCAAACCAAAATGTAGATATAAAAGGCTTGATTAGATATAGATTAAACATTTTGGCAGCAATGCTTCACAGATAAAGACTTGTACTTCTTATTGACTCATATCAAAAGACACAAAATTTAGCTCAGTATCTTATTATTTAGTGATACTAATTGGTCAGTAGGTTTAGTGATGGCCCCAAAATTTCACCATTGTAAAGTTCTGTTTTTCCCTATGACAAGTCACTTAAGAAATGGTCTTTTGGCATCATGTAAATATACAATGGAGCCCCCTCACATTTTTCAGGAGACCTGAAGGCTGCCTCATGCTGTGTTTTTGGGGGGATGGGGTAGCGTGTGGTACATAGTACTCAGGCTTCACTGTGTCATGGTTCACTTCTTTGTCCGTTCCAGCTGTGCCACACTAGCCATGAGACCCAAACCTGCTCCACAAATGGTCACCTGGATTTGACTGACCATGAGATGCCCAGTAGGAATAGGCCTGGGATTCAAGGAAGTTAAAAACAACTTGCCTTAGTAGCGCTGAAAGGATATATATTGGGAAACGTAAGAGGATGCAAGACTCAAGATATAATCCTAAAGAAAGATACACAGTAGGTACCAAATTGTACATATGCTATGGTTAAAATAAACACAATATAATTACGGGTAAAACAAAGAAATGCATCTGCTAATGATATTTGTGATGGAGAAATGGAATTCTTCAGTTTTGCAATATAGCTTTGTTATCTTACTTTAATAATAAAACAATAAATGTATAAATAAATAAAAGATAAAACAAGGAGAGATGTTATGAGAAGAGGAATCATGAATAACAACATGAACCAAAAGCATGATAGAGGAAACAAATTTCAATGTTTTTATCTCACTTTTACATTGAAGTTTTTAAGGCAAATTAAAGACATTGTGACATCTGACCCATAAGTACTTCAGCATACATCACTAAAGAGTGGAAAAAGAACATTTCCTTGCAGCTAAAATAAGATTATCCCACTGAACAAAATTAGCATCTAATATTTAGCCTATATTCAAATTTTCTCCCAATTACCCCAATGTGTCTTTTATAGCTGGTTTTCCAAACTGAGATCTAAACCAGAGAAACAGGTTTTTAAATGATCATGCAAAAAAAAAAAAAAAAAAAAAAAACCCTTAAAAATAGCATATTACCTTAAAGGTAGACTTTTCCTTTTAATTTCATATCTTACCCACTAATTAAAAAAGAAATATTTGGTTGGTTGCTATCACTGAAGAAAATGGATGTCATATGCATCTGGTTAAAATATTTGCAAGTTCTTTCAGTTCTAAAATTTTCCATCACTGATAACATTTACATCCTAATTATTCTTGAATCTTTCCTAGCAATAAAGAAATCTTAAAATCACTATGATTTAATATGTTCATTCATAAGTTGAACCCCAGGAGTAAATCTTGCCAATGACCCAGAAGCAGAAGCAGAAGCGGCTCCTCAGCAGTCAGCTTCATCTCAGCAGAAAAAAGAGCAAAGTTGAGCCAGGCATTGGGCCAGCCTGTATCCCAGCTACAAAGGAGGCTGAGGCAGGAGGGTGGCAAATTTAGGGCCAGCTGGACAACTTAGCAAGACCCTGTTTCAAAATCCCAGTACTTGGGAGGCTGAGACAGGAGGATCACAGTTTTGATACCAGTCTTGGCAACTTAAGGAGAATCTCATCAAACTAGGGAGACCCTGTTTCAAAATAAGAAGGGTTGGAGGGTATGGTTTAGATGTAGAATTCTCCTGAGTTCAATCCCCAGTACCACAAAAAAAAAAAAAAAAGGAGGAGGAGGAGGGGAAAAAAGAAATGGGAATATAGCTCAGTGTTAGAGTACCTCTGGATTCAATCCCCAGAAACACACACACACACACACACACACACACACACACACACACACACACACACACGAGCAAAGCTATATGGCATTTTCAAACAAGACATCAGAGATGAGATACAATGTATTTTAACTTGTCAGTCAAGAGGACATGGAGCTAAAAACTAACAAACTTTCTTTAAACTCTCCATGCCTTAGCTCAAGGTCTACTTGTTTTCTTTTTTTTTTTTTTTTTTTTTTTTTTGCGGTACTGGGGATTGAACTCAGGGGTGTTCTACCTCCGAGCTATACCCCCAGCCCTATTTTTTATTCTTTATTTTGAAACCGGGTCTCACTAAGTTGCGGAGTGCCTCACTAGGTAGCTGAGGCTGGCCGAGAACCCGGATTCTCTGGTCTCAGCCTCCCGAATGCTGGGATTACAAGCGTGCGCCACCACGCCCGGCTTGGTCTACTTGTTTTCTAAAAGAAAAAATATTCTTTTTTTTTTTTTTTTTTTTTTTTTTTGCCACTCCCTGCCTATATGTGGAAATTTGCAAATGAAAGATGATAGATCCAAGACATGAAATCATGTGTCTTTTCTCTTCTCCTTCTTCCTCTTCCTCTTCTTCTTTCTCTTTTGTGGTGGTGGTACTAGAGATTGCACCCAGGGGCATTCTTCCTCTGAGCTACACCTCCAGCCCTATTTTATTTTTTATTTTGCAACCTGTGATCCTCCTATCTCAGCCTCCCAAGTACTGGAATTACAAGTGTGCACCACCACACCTGGCAAATCATATTTTTCATCCCTTTGCACCCTAGAGTATTCAGGTTATTCAAAAATAATAAACTGCGCCTTTGTTTCTTTGTTTTCTTATTAGGTACTGATGAGTAGCAAAAGAAAATAATTTTTAAATTAGCCTTTTTGAGCAGGGTGTGTTGGCGCATGCTTGTAATAATCCCAGTACTTGGGAGGCTGAGACAGGAGGATTCAAGGACAGTCTCAGCCAGTAGTGAGACTTTCATCAACCTAGCAAGACTGTTTCAAAATAAAAATAAAAGTAGGGCTGGGAGTATAACTCAGAGGTAGAATGCCTCTGGGTTCAATTTCCAGTACCCAAAATAAATAAATAGCTTTTTTGTTAAATACTAGGACTTGTGTTATTTGAAAGAAGCAAAGAAATTTATTCATAATTTCTTGTGTCTGTTTTTTATTTGAATATCGATCATTTGCTTGGTCAACAAAATGGAAATATGTCATAATAATAATTCTCCTTTTATACAGAGTCTTTAATTAAGAGACCACAAAATAATTTGTAAGCATTATCTATTTGCAAATAATATTGGTCACTTTGAGAATAGGAAAAGTAAGAGAAGAATATTGCCTGCACACTCAAAGTTACAAGAGTCAAGAATCAACTAAAGACTAAAACTTGACCTGATCAATCTTAACCTGGGCTTGATAAAAAGCTCTAGTATTGATAAAGGGTTTTGTTCTTTCTAGACCCATGATATTGACCCAAAACACTTGGACACTCTAACACTAAGGTAATGATTCTTCATTCAATATGTAAAGTATTTTCCTATAACTATATGAAATAACCTAGATATGAATCAATGGCATGGCTTATATATGTGTTTGTTTTGTCTGTTTCTTTTTAATGATTGGCCACATCCAAGAGATAGAAGAGTCTTGATAACTAGGAATACAGAGAAATAGATATTGATCACTTCGATGAGTTCTTGTTTTTTTCTCAGATCATAAAATACGTACTTGTTTACATTTTGAAAGCCCAGGAAAAACACAAAAAAGCAAATGCAAATTACTTGTCCTACTTTCTCTCCTAGAAATAGCTACCATTATTATTTTTTTAATTCATCTTAGTAAACTTTGTGTAGAGGAGCAGGGTGGGGTGGGGGTACTCAGGACTGAATATAGGGGCATTATACCTCTGAGCTCAGAGGACATTATACCTCTGAGCTACACCCCTAGCCTTATTTTATTTATTCTGAAACATGGTCTTGCTTAGTTACTGTGCACTGTGGGCTTCAAACCTGAGCTCTTCCTGACTTAGCCTCCCAAGTACTGGGATTACAGGCATTCCTCATCATGCCCAGCTTAAACTTCATGCTGTGTATATGCTTCCCAACTGTCACCTGGAATCTCTCTATCCTTAAAGATGGAAGAGAATGTGACTCAAATCTATTTCCTGCCTGGGAAAAGTCTTGCACCCTCCTAAACCTTTCTGCAAATTTCTGCAGGAATTCCTAGAAGCAGGTGGGAGCAAGGGGAAATCGGAGAAGGGAGAAGGCTGTCAGATGACACTTCTAATTCTTATTTTTTTCCCCCTCCACTAATTCCTGTTCCCTGCTCAGGCAACCCCTTGGACAAATAAATGCTTTAAGTCCCAGCTTTCTTATTTGTAAAGTAAGGGTATCAATAGACTCCCCTTCATAGGCAAAGCACTTATGTCATTGCCTAGCACATTTAACAAACATAAGATACTTTCACTCTTACTGAGAATCTTTCCACTGAGCATGGTGGCGCATGCCTGTAATCCCAGTACTTGGGAGGCTGATACAGGAGGATCACAGGTTCGAGGCCAGCCTCAACAATTTAGCAAGACCCTCAACAACTTAGCAAGAATTCAAAATAAAAAAAAGTCTTGGGGTGTAGCTTGCAGGTAGAATGCCCTTGAGTTCAATCCAGAAGAAAGGAAGGAGGAAGGAAGGAAGAAAAGAAGGAAGGGAGGGAGGAAGGAAGGAAGCTGGGGGTAAAGCATAGAGGAATGCCCCTGGGTTCAATCCCTAGTACGGGGGGGGGGGGGGGGGGGGGGGGGGGGGGGGGGGGGGGGGGGGGGGGGGGAGGGGGAGAGAGAGAGAGAGAGAGAGAGAGAGAGAGAGAATGAATATGAATGAGATTGAGAATGAATGAACATCTTCTGTCTGGGCAGTGTGAAGAGTCTGGAGATGCCTGGAGACGTCTCTGGGCTTGCCTTTTCTAGTCCCTGAGCACTGACATAAAGGGAGGGTGAGGCTTTGAGATTCAGAACACAGTCTGAAGCTGGGATGCCCATAGTTAGCCATATAATCAAGCCTGTTACTGGCTGGGTGGGGAGGTTTCTCAAGAAGCAAACACTGAGATGGAGTTTGAGGTGCAAGATGTTTCTTAGGGACCAATCCCTGGAGAAGGAAGCAGAATAGGGCTGAGGCAACTAGTCCTCCTGGTGTGCATGGGAGGGTGTCCTAGGGTGGGAAACATTCAGTGTTAAAATCAGGAGAGTCCTGGGTGAACTCGGGCAGTGGTCACCCTAGTCCTGGCTGAACTTGGGCAGTGGTCACCCTAGTCCTGGGGTGAACTTGGGCAGTGGCCACTCTAGTCCTGGGTGAACTTGGATAGTGGTCACCCTAGTCTTGGGATGAACTTGGGCAGTGGTCACACCAGCTGAGGGAGAAGATGAAATGGGATGCAGCCTTATCAGAGCTTCTGCTAACCAGGCAGGGAGCTCTGTTGTCAATATACCCATCAGAATGTCTTGTGTTGAGCTGAGATGACTGCTCTGTCACCCAATGTAGGCTGGCCCAGGAAGACCATGACCTTGGCCCAAAACAGTGGAGGACAACCCTGAAGGAGCTAACAAGTGGAAGAGCAGAGGCAGCTAAGCAGAAAGTCTTCAGTGTCCATTGCAAGCGCCATCTTGTGCCTCAGTTTCTTTATCTACAAAATGAGGATAATAATGGTAAATGCCTCATGGTATTGTGTTGAGGTGTAAATGAGTTAATATGTGTAAAGGGATTAGGGCAATGGGCATACAATAAGTCATTTCACCAGATCACATGTCCTCCTGCTGTTCATATCCTGAAGTTCTTGATCATTGGTCTTCTTTGTCTAGTCACCACACTAGTGTTTGTCATTAGCCCAGTCTGGTTGTAATGCATATGACCAATCTACGGCTTTCTTTGTTTAACCCAATTGAATTTGGCCACACATTGGCTGAGGTTGGCCACCAACCTATGATCCTCCTATCTCAGCCTCCCAAGTACTAGAATTACAGGTGCACGCCACCATGCCTGGCTCATTTCTCTTCTTACTCCCTAGTTTTTTACTGAGTTAGGAGACCTCCTCAACTCATGTACTATCCTGTAACTATTAGTAGATGGTGGAGAGGATTAATTGAGAAATATGTGAGACGAAAGTAAGGACAGAAGGAAGAATTTTTAAGTTAAAAGTGGCTTTCCCACACAAAGAAAGAATTTAAGCATGAGAATTTGGGAGCAAAGGGTAAAGCTTAAATGGCAGAGTGACTAAAGATTACTTTTAGCCTTGGTAGCTTTTGTGATTATGAAGCTGATCAAATAAATAATGCTTACCCTGACTTCCTTTTCCTCTAAAATAAACCATGATATGTGATTCCATCGAGTGACCACTGGCTTGCTTGTTCTTCTATCCTGAAGAAGCTAAAGCTACTAAAAGTCATGTGAGTCACTTTATGAGCAAGAAGAGGAAACAGCACTCAGTTAAAAATTTAGTGTGACGTCATCAGTATACAAATACTTCCCTGCCCCAAGAGCTGGACGCAAATTACTTTTTATAGTAGCCCTTGGCTTTTCATTTCCCCAGGAGCACGTATGAGGTAGCAGGGTTCCACACCCTCTTTTACCTGGATGAGGTCCCTCTGCGTCATCTAAACAGATGCTACTTAGAACATGGGGGTGGCATATTTACTCCCTCATCTCATCGCCTGAGTTAAATCAAGCAAGCAAACAAACCAAGCAAAAGGGCAACTTTAGATACCATTTTTGAAATGCCTGGATCTCTGTCAGCGTGTTCTTCTATTGAATTCCAAGCACTATCTGTCTAGGTTCTCTTGCCCAAACTGTTGGCACAAAAGGTGCAATTTTATCCTCGAAGCAGGGTGTTCCTTGGGCACTGAGCCAGTGCAGTTGGCTCATTCACTTCCTTCGCTGAGAGTTTCTTCAGGGCTTTCTGAGTGTCAGAAGCTGATTACACAATGATTCTGGAGGTGGATTCATGTCCTGATCTTCCTCTGGCCTTGGCTGCTCACCTCTCTGCCCCAAACTGGTTTACCTCCCCAAGGAAGCCACAGAGTTTCCTTCATCTCAGTTCCTTTCTAAGTTTGTAATTGTCACTGCTGGAAGTCTAAAGTAGACAGAAGGACTTCCTGCCCCCTCTGTGGGGCAAAGTGACTGGCATTTTTGCAGTTTCTGGCTGAGGAGCCTGGACTAAGTGTGCATTGCTGCATGTTCTTTTGTTCTTGTTTGATTTGTTGTTGTTGTTGTTGTTTGATTTGCAGTGTGGGGATCAAACCCAGGGCCTGACACATGCTGAGTCTGCACTCTACCACTGAGCTCTATCCCAGCCCTTACTTGTCTGATTCCTACTACCTGTGCTGCTGAGCTTCTATGCAAGTGGCCCAACCAAGCTATGTTCTCTAGACAGGCACATTCATGCATTTCCCTGGTCAAAGTGTTGGTGTGCATGACTGCACCCTTTCTCACTCACCTGGACCTTATCAAGAACCACAGCACATATGTCCTGTTCTAAAATTTTATGATTTGAAGTGCCTGGCCCAGGCTAGAGATGCCCACTTTCCAGGAATCACTCAGATATTACTTTTATCTTAAATCCCAGCCAACTTCATTTCCAGGGATCCTAAGGGTCACATTCTTTTGCATCATCAAGAGACTGAGCCAGACTACCTGTCCTTACAGGCATCTCCACAGAGGTTCAGGGTTCTAATCTAAACAGTAATAGGTCAAGGGGGACCAGTACTGGAAACTTTCACACAGAATCACCATAAAGAGAGGCTGCTGAAAGGCTGAAACAGTAGAGTCAGAGGGCTGCAGGTTCAGCTCTCCCCTTTCCATCCAGAGACTTGGAGATCATCTTACCAACAGGAGTGGGACCTGGCCCGGGCTTCTCATTCAACGACACAAAAGATAAATGACCTGGCTGGTGTTTGAGCAAATGATTCACTCACCCTTCTACAGTGAGAAGGACTCAAGAAAATTTTAGTCTTTCCATACATTTTGTACTCTATCCTTCCACTCTGCTGATAAAATGAAAAAGAAAGTACAATATCTGGGGAAATTCTTTCATGTGTCCAAACCAAACTATATTTTATGCACAAAAAAATTACATCTTATTTAAGCACTACTTAGGCTTTGTAATTAATGAATTTTTAAGGTTTCAGGTCTTGATCATACATGTACCATGAAACTTCTTATTTCCACAAAAACAATTGGATAGATTCAGTATCTTTCCCCGTCTTTTTCCCCCCACTCTCCATTTTCAATGTAATTGCTACTATAATGATCTAACAATCTAATTCACGTACATAAAAATGTGTTGGCTTAGTTCATGAGCAGTTAGATTCCTCTGGATGTTTTGTAATATTAGTTGTCAGAAAATGCGAGAGGGAGTAGACACTTCATTTCACTGGTGGAAGCAGGCATTGATGCCAAACTAGTCCCACTTCCGTCCCAAATCACATTTCTCCTCCGCAGCTTCTGCTAGCCTTCCCCATGTAGCTTGCCTTCCTATCACATCCTCAAAATCTCTCTCCTTTCTCTTCTAGGACTGACTCAATTAGAGATGGGCGGAGTAAACTGAGATCCTGAGATACTTTTTTTTTTTTTTTTTTTTTTGCTGTACTGGGGATTGAACTCAGGGGCATTCTACCTCCGAGCTACACCCCAGCCCCTTTTTATTCTTGATTTTGAAACAGAGTCTCACTAAATTGCGGAGTGCCTCACTAGGTAGCTGAGGCTGGCCGCAAACCCGGATCCTCCAGTCTCAGCCTCCCAAATGCTGGGATTACAAGCGTGCGCCACCATGCTCTGAGATACTTTTTCAACCATCAAATCTTCCCAGAAAGCATCATTGGCCTGATATCAGACCAGAAGTGCTTACACCTGCCTTGGAATGTCTTTTCCCTGTAAATCGTTTTGGGACACTTCAACAGCCTGTGAAGTCTCTCCCTCAGAACATTCGTGGATGTCTCCATCACATTCACCAGTCATTCCTTTTCTTTGCCCTTTGATGAATTTTGAAAAAGCTATAGGAGTTCACTACAAAAGAGCAAACTGTATTTCCCAAAGGAACTATAACACAAATCCAAAAGGGAATGAAAATCTTGTCCCTATAAGAATCCTATGGCTTTTTTTGGGGGGGTAGTATTTTCTAGAGGAAAGATGTTTGAGTGCTATTGGCAGAACTCATTCTGTGGGCATAATATTGCTTTATGATCTTTTATGAACCATAAGCTGGATTGTTAAAATAACTATGGGTGGACAGCTGCCAAATGACAAAGCAGGGTGGAAAATAGTGGTAAGAAGGGATTTTTTTTTTTTTTTTTTTTTTTTTTTACTGCTCCATTTACTCACAGAAAAACTCCACCCAGTAATTTCTGCTAAGCAAGACTTTAATACATTGAATCCTCTGTTGATCTCTAAAACCTCAAGCCTCTAAGTTAGGGTGAGTAAATGTCCTGATTAAAGTCATTAAAATAAACACTGGTACAAGTGCCCAGGGAAAACTGGCAATGATACTGCTGAGAAATTCCATAATTGTTCCATTTTCCTAAGACTCAGTGCTTGTGCTGACACTCCGGATCTACTTGCAAAGGAGTTGCCTGCATTCTGTTAATAGAAAAATAGCCTGGGGTGTAGGGGAAGAAGACATCTATAAGGAAATATTCTGGCAAAGACAGGCTGTGTCAAAATACATTTCATAGGACGAATTGTTTTCTACTTGTTGAAAAACAGCATTTCAACTGTGAAATCTCAAAAATAAAAATGTTTCAGAAGTCCACCAGCTTGATCCTAAACTGTTCCTACCCTCAGGACACAGATGGGACAAGACTTGAATGATGAACTGGGATAGCCAGCAATGTCTATTTGCAGATGTCTATTTGCATAAGTTGATTTGCATCAGGGGAGAGGGGAGGAAAGCCTGTGTGTTAGAAAAAGATTTGGGAAATGGAAATGATAGGGAGCATCCGATTTGATTCCTCAACTCAGTCCCACCTCTGAGCTCTATGCAATCGCTAAAGGAAAGTATTTTTATAAGGGACACCTGTAAGACAAGTGGGCCCAGGCTGGGGTGCTGTGGGCTCAGGGGTGACACAGAGTGAATGAACTGGGAGGCAGAACATGTTTGTTATGTGTTACCAGTCTTATCATGCTTAGCACTGACCTAAGTACTATGCCAGCACCCTGGAAATGGCTTCTTAGGCCACAACCTATGACACTGGAAGCGATGGAGTGGAACGTGAGAGGTGTTTGTTGGCACACGTGAGCACATCCCCACATTATCACAGACTTGGGAAATAGTAAACAGGGAGTAGGGGAGTGGAGAAAACTGAACTATAGTTGCTGGAATTACTGTAGTTCAAAACAAAAAATCTCTGGATCAGACTTGAACTAAATGCAGACAGAGAGATTGAGAGCTTTCCATAATCAGGAGGTCCTATCAGTTTGGGGTGTTATGGACCAGCACCAAAGATCAGCACAAGACACAGAATCAGGCAAATATAAGAAAAAATTCTGGATAGATCTAAACCAGATCCCTAGCTAAAATCATCCAAGGCAAACATTCCCAATAGATTTTATTCTATATATCAAGATCTATGTAAACCTGTTTTCACATGGCTGATACTTGACATTTTTACTTGTTGAATCATAAACATCTTTCCATGTTGTTTAATCTTTTTAAATATCTGTATTTTATTCCATCAGTTGATAAAGCCTAATTTACTCAATCATTTCACCATTATTTTATACTTTAGAAAGACAAGTGGAATTTTTTCAAAATCCTGTTTATATTATTTGGAGAAAGTAGCTCAAGAACAGTACCTGAGCTTGTTATGGATATAGCCATGTACCAAGTGGGTTAACTGTGGACCTATGGAGCTTCCACAACTATATCCAATAGAAAACAGGTTTTATGAGAGATAAGGCTCAACCCTTTCTTGGAAATTTTAGGTGAAAAACTTAAGAATTCCTGACATAGGTTCCCAAGGTGGCAACTATATACTGCAGTAAATAATATATTCCTGGACCAAATGCCTCTAGAATATCCCTGGAGGAAGATCCAGAGTGAGGCTGGCTCCCATGAGAAGTTCTAGAAACCACTCACCTTTGAAAGCTCAGTCCCCAGAGTCTGGATAATCAGTGCAGAGGATGCAGAAAGCTACTCATCCTGCTGTGGGTTTTGAGATAGGACTTTAATTTCCATAAACATAAAAGCAGAGAGTCTTTTTGCCCCAAACTATGTTCAATATGGATTGTGAAGCGTATCAGGAAGAATTGGGATGCATAGACTAGAATTCCATTTAGTTTAAATAAAAAGAGGTTGATTGAAAGGCAGAGGTTATTATGAAGTTACAATAAGCCAATGCAGGACCTACAGCTGCTGGACATAGAACCAAGAAGGGGCTCATGCAGCTCCTGCAATTCTTCTTCCTCCTCCTCTCTCCTCTCTCCTCTGCCTTGTGAGGTGCCTGCCTGGTCTCTCTATTCATCTAGAATCTGTCTGCTTTATTCTTGTGCCTCTCTATTTGCAGACTGACTTTTTCTGCTGACTCATGATTTCTGAGCTTCTCCTCACTCTGGCTAACATGAGGCTTTGGCCTGCTGTGGCAAGCCAGCTGGGCATGACCTTGCAGCTTGGTTCCTCATAGCTAAATGACTCAGACTCTTTGTCCCTATTCCAAATTCCTGGGAGAATATTTGATCAACCAACCTAAGGTCAGATGTCTACCCTTGGGTCAGTCACTGAAACTGTTAGGGCACAGCCACATGGTATGAAATCGTTTTCCTCCCAGGGTTGTGAGTGGGGCAGTCTTCAGGGTGGAATGTGGGTAGGGAGGAAGGAATGTTTGGCATCTTTGAGCAGATATGGTGCTGAGAGAGGGTGGACAATTGTGATAAAAAAAAAAAAAAGCATAGTGCCCAGCATGGTGGCTCATGACTGTAATCCCAGTAGTTAGGAGGATCATAGGTTTGAGGCCAGCCTCAGCAACTTAACAAGACCCTCAGCAATTCCTCAAGATCCTGTTTCAAAATAAAAAAATTTAAAAGGCTGGGGGTATAGCTAGGAGGTAGAATGCCCCTGGGTTCAATCCCCAACATAAACACACACACACACACACACACACACACACACACACACACACAAACACACAACATGGGTTTGGAGTTTTAAAAAAAACTGCCATTTTTTAGTCGTGATACTGTAGATAACATTCCTAATCTCTCTAAGACTCATTTCCTCATATAAACCAGAGAGAGCTAAACAAAATGATCTCACAGCTCTCATGGTCTATGATTGTTGTTTTTATCTTGAGAATCTCATACTGTCAGGAAGGACCAACTCTAATATCAACAATTTGGCAGGTTTTATATGAACAATCATTCAAAAAATGGTCTTTGCAATAAGTCCAGTAGAGTATTATCCCCAACCTTACCATTACAGTAAACATTTTTGGAAGGCTTGTTACATCAAGTAGCAATGCTGAAGTCCCCAGCTAGACATTCAGCAAATATTTTTTGCTTAAGGGGAAATCCTAACAGAAAAGGAATACGGACTTTGCACTGAAAGAGTTAGGCTGTCCAGATGTTAGAGGTTTGAAAAAATAATATGGTGAATATATGCTTCAGTTCTAATAGAAAATTCACTTAATTTTCATGCTGCTGTTGAACAATGCTCCAAAATCATTATTGGTGAACTGCCTGAGGCAAATGAAGACAAAAGACTATGTTAATTGGAATTGCTTTCTGTCCATGCCAAAATTAATACAGCTGTCCTGCAGTATGTGAAATTGAGGCATTCCTGTAAAGTTGCCCACACAGCAAGATTAATTTCCCTCCACTGAAATCCATTGTGGTATTGAGCATTTAGCATGTCCCTATCAAGAAAGGAGGGGTCCAAAGGGAAACACTTAAAATAATCCCAGTGAGAATTTCGATTTTCTAACCAATTCAAGTTCCTTTAAAAAGAGCCCTGAACACCCATGCAAAGCCATGACTGATAGCAGTTAAGTGTGTTTCTAGAATTAACCCAGGCTACCTCCGGTTTTCCCAGGTTAGCTTCCAATTCTTTCTATATTCAACCCTCACTTGGCTGCGTGCCTCAACTCCCATCATTTACCTGCCTCCTCTTTTCATATGTAAATATAAATATATGTTATTTCTGGAGCTGAGCTGAAGAGTTCAACTCAAGTTCCTTAATTCATGTCTATTAGAAAGGAATGGCACTTGATTATGAGTGAGCCAAATTTTTCAAATGTCCTTAATTTCCTGTGTGGTGCTGGGAGAAACTGGCTTTTCTCCTGTCCACCCTAGAGAGCTCCTCCTAATAACCCCAAGTCCTGGGCAGGGCAGCCCATGCTGCCACCTTCTATGCTTGTGTACCACAGGAAAATACTAGATTTTTGTTGCCCCTCTCTAATTTTAAAATAGCGAATATGTCTCTTTTATACATAAAATCTGTATACTTCTCACCCTCTCCTAAAATAGAATGTCTTTTTGCCTATTTTCTATTATAAAAATAATTCATGCTCATTAAAAAAAAAACCATAGAAATGGATACAGTGAGAAGTGAAAGTGTCCCATAATTCTATTCTCAGAGGCCCAAATTACTAGTTTTACAGCTTTTCTTTCAGATATCTATTATACACACATACACACACACACGTACAAAGGCAAATATATATGTAAATATTCATATACACATACTCCAAATATAGTATGTATTTTACATAATACATGTCCTATATGTTTAAAAAGATTGACTCATACTATTCACTTCTTTTTAAACTCTATGGCTTTCGTGTACATCTTACATATATATCCATATCATCTTTGATCCAACCATATTCCTTTGTACCATAATCTCTACACTCCACTGGGGATTGAATCCAGAGGCATTCTACCTCTAAGCAACACCCCCAGTACAATTTTATTATTTATTTTGAAACAGTCTCAGTAAATTGCAGAGGATTGCACTAAATTTCAGAGACTGGCTGCAAACCTGCAACCTTCCTGTCTCAGCCTTCCAAATACTGGGATTACAGGCATGTGCCACTATGCCCAGCTGGGCACTGGTTTTTTAGTTTCTTCTTCTTTTTTTTGTATGGTACTGGATACTGAACCCAAGAGCATTCTATCTCTGAGCTACATTCCCAGCCTTATTTTATTTTTTATTTTGAAACCGGGTCTCATTAAATTGCTGAGGGCCTCACTAAGTTGCTGAAACTGGCCTTGAACCCATGATCCTCCTCAGTCTCCCAAGTATTGGAATTATAGGCATGTGTCAGCACATCTGGTTTGGGCATTGTTCTGATATATAAAATGTGCATAAGCTTTAACCCAGTAATTTTACTTATAAGAATTTATCCTAAGGGAACAATTTGAACATGTACAGGCATGTATGTATATAAATGTTTATTGCAATATTTTTAGGATAGAAAAGAAAGACAAAACATCATAAATGGCCCTCGGTGGAAGGTAGAGATTATGGTACAAAGGAATATGATGGGATCATTATAAAGGATGATATAGATCTATATATAAGATACACATGAAAGCCATAGAGTTAAAAAAGAAGTGAATAGTATGATCCAATAGTATACCAAGAAAGTCATATCACTTCTTACCCTTAACAAGCTTCTTGCAATTGCCTTTCATTTTTCTGTTATTGACAATCTGAAAGTCACCCAAATATCAGCACTTCATACTATTGTGCTAATTTGCATTTCTTGGGATGTTAGTGAAGGCCAGTATATTTTCAGGTAAGGCATTCATTAGGCATTTGGTTTTCTTCTATGAATTGTTTGAACCTGTGTGTCTTCACTGCTCCACTCTGTCCCATCCCCCACCCCATACACATACACCTTTGGTTGAGAGTATCAGGGACAGGTGTGGAGCGGAAGCAGGTTCAGTAAATTCTCTCTCCTGGATTTGAGAATAGGGCACCTTTGTTCTGCTGCATTTAAACCACGAAATCTCTCGATTAAAGATGGTGGCATAGAGGGAGACTGCCTGTTTCAATCATGCTGAGATTCGGATCTCAACCATCCGGAAGACTGCTTCTTGACAAGGAAAGAAAAGCAGTTAAAAACTCAACAAAACAATGACAGTTGAAACTTGGCAGAATCACAGCTGGAAGAGAGAGCAGAGGACTGTAAAGAGCTCCCTGCAACTCCCCTGGTGAGTGGAGAGCTGCACTGGGGTTGGCGGCTGCCAGCACCATGGCTCCCAGAGCCAGCAAAGAAGCAATAGATTTTTGTGAAGCCTGCAACTACAGACCATCATCAAAAGCAGTCAACTCTGCTCTCCACACTCATCAAAGACCCAGCTACCCAGATGGCCCAACTAGATCCTGAAGCTGCAACATAACTCATCTCTGCCTGCAGGGACCTGGAGCATCGATCATCAAGACTGTGAGTTAAGAAGCAGTCCCAGTGGGAGACCACCCTGCGTGGCCACAGGGCTTATGTGGCAAGGAAGAGACTGGCCAGGTGTGTGACTGCAAATCACTCCTATGGAGGTGGGGGTGGGGTCACTATCAGACAGAGCAGAAATGTGAATTAGCAGACAGCCCCTAGGGACATTAGGGTGGGAGGGCACTAGAATCACAGTTCACCAAGACCTTGCAGGGTCCCAGGGATCACCACAGGACAGCCAGCTGTTCGGGGGAAATAACTCAGCCTACTGAGTTGCAGGTTTGGAAAGCAATAAACTCACACCGACTGTGTTTGGGAGCTACAAGGACCAACGCCAGAGCCCAATAAGGGCTCACATGATCGCAGCCACCCAGAGCAGCAATGGCGTCCCTGGGGCTAAATAACTGAGGCCTAGAACTATACAATCTCTCCCTGACAGAACTTGGGCCCTGTAAGGCGAGAGGCCAGGGGAATGACAGGGTTTCACTTGATCGTAGTTACAGGCTGGGAACTCAACACTTTCTCCGCCAGCAGAGTTTGTGCTTGGTATGTATGCATGCCAGTGACTGATAGTGCTCCATGTGATCGTAGCAAGCAGATCTAGGGTGGTGTTCCAGGGGCCATCAAAACTCAGCCAGCCAGGCCACAAGCTCGGAACATAGCAATTGCTGGCCTTGCTGAGCTTAAGCCCACTGGACACAGAGGCTGGAGGTCAGCACTCTGCAGTTTCATGGGCTCACAATCAGCAGAGCAGCAGTGGTGTCTGTGGGGGCATTAAATCCCAATCAGCAGGCTGCAGGCTCTGAACAGAACGTCAGAGTCTCTGGCCCTATGCATTTTGGGCCTGGATAGCATGGCAACCAGCAGCCAATCAGAGAGTCCTGTTTGCCTGCACTAAGAACAATATCTAGTTAAAGAGACTCTGGGGGACAAACTCACAAGTTTGATTATATGAGACAGACTAGAAGAATCAAATATATACTGCCAGCATAGACCTTATTACCAAAGGATAACAAATAGACACAGGACCCACACACGAGGAAGGAGATGCCTAGACAACAGAAATACAAACCTGAGAACTCTGAAAATATGATAATAAAGAACAGTGAGGAAACAAACTCCCACGACTCAATAACAAGGGAGATCACCAATACTAATCTGCAGGAAATGCAAGAAAGAGAATTCCAAATTTTGATCTTCAATATGATGAAAGGCCTCAAAGAAAGTGTACAGGAAATGAAGGGGGAAATTGAGGCCATAAGAAAGAACCAAAAAGAGGCTTTGAGCAAAATGAAGGAGTCAATAGATTAATTAAAGACCACAATAGAAAACACCTCTGGTAGGCTAGACCACATAGAAAACAGAGTACCATTTTTGGAAACAGTTCATTCAAAATCAGGAACAAGACAAGAATGTCCACTATCATCACTCCTTTTCAATATAATTCTCAAGACTCTTGCCAGAGTGATAAGACAAGAGAAGGATATCAAAAGAATTCAAATAAAAAAGAAGAATTAAAATTATCTTTATTTGCAAATGACATGATCCTATATTTAGAAGACCCAAAAAACTCAACCAAAAGACTATTAGAACTCATTAACAAATTCAGAAAGTAGTGGGATACAAAATCAACCTAAAAAAATCAGTGGCTTTTCTATATGCCAACCATGAATACATTGAAAAAGAAATTCAGAAAACAATTCCATTCACAATAACCTCAAAACCAATAAAATACCTAGGAAAAAAACCTCACCAAAAGACCTCTACAATAAAAATTATAAAACACAAAAGAAAGAAATTGAAAATCTTAAAAGATGGAAAAATCTCCCTTCCTCTTGGATAGACAGAATAAATATTATCAAAAGTGTCAATGCAATCCCTATCAAAATACCAATGTCATTCTTTACACACTTAGAAAAATCAGTCATAAATTTCATATGGAAAAAGAAAAGACCCAGAATAGCCTAAGCAATTCTTAGAAATAAGCACATGCAGGAGGCATCACAATTCCTGATTTCAAATTATACTCTAGAGCTGTAGTAATAAAATCATCATGGTACTGGCACAAAAATAGACACACAGACCAATGGAACAGAACAGAAGATACAGAAATAAATCCACACTCTTACAGCCAATTGATTTTCAATAAATGTGCCAGAAACATACATTGGAGAAAAGATAGCCTTTTCAACAAATGATGTTGGGAAAATGATACTGGTTATCCAGTTGTAGAAAAATGAAACTAAATCCTTACCTCTTACCCTGCACAGGAGTTAACTCAAGGTGAATCAAAGACCTGAAAGTTAGACCAAAGACTGTGAAGCTACTAAAGGAGGGCATAGGTCTAACACTCCAACATATAGGCACAGGTAGAAACTTCTTCCACAAAACCTCCAAAGCTCATGAAACTAAAACAAGAATTAATAAGTGTGATGGCATTAAATTAAAAAGTTTGTGCTCAAGCCAGGCATGGTGGTGCACACTTATAATCCCAGTACTTGGGAGGCTGAGACAGGAGGATCACAGGTTCACAGCCAGCCTCAGCTACTTAGTGAGGTCCTCCACAACTTAGTGAGACCCTGTTTCAAAATAAAGAATAAAAATAGGGCTGGGGGTGTGGCTCAGAGGTAGAATGCCCCTGAGTTCAATTCCCAGTTCTAAAAAAATAATTTTTTTCTGTTCATCAAAGGAAATCATCAAGAGTCTAAAGAGAAAGCCTACAAAATGGGAGAAGTTCTTTGCCAGTTATCCCTCTCACAGAAGACTAATATCTAGGATATACAAAGAACTTAAAAGATTTTACACTAAAAAAAAAAAAATAATAACCCAGCCAAGAAATGGGCAATTAAATTGAATAGACATTTCCCAAAAGAGATACAAATGACCAATAAATTCATGAAAAAATATTCAACATCTTTAGCAATCAGGGAGATGCAAATCAAAACTACACTGAGATTCCATCTAATCTCAATTATAATGGCAATCATCAAGAAGTCAAAAACAATAAATGTTGGCAAAGATGTGGGGAAGTTGGAACTCTTTTACATTATTGGTGGGATTGCAAATTAGTTCAGCTGCTATGGAGATCAGTGTATCAATTACTCAGAAAACAGGGAATGGATCCACCATATGATCCAGCTATACTGCTCCTGGGTATCTTTCTAAAGGGGCTGAAATCAGATAACTACAGTAATACATGCATACCCATGTTTGTAGCAGCACAATTCACGATAGCCAAATCATGGAACCAACCTAGTTATTCATCAACAGATGAATGGATTACAAAATTATGGCATATCTCCAGGCATGGTGGTGCACACTTGTAATCCAAATACTTGGGAGGCTGAGATAGGAGGATCACAGCTTAATGGCCAGCCTCAGCTATTTAGTAAGGCCCTCCACAACTTGGTGAGACCCTGTTTCAAAAAAAGAATAAAAAATAGGGCTGCGGGTATAGTCGGAGGTAGAATGCCCCTGGGTTCAATTCCTAGTATCACAATTAATTAATTAATTAATTAATTATGGAATATCCACACAGTGGAATTCTACTCAGCAATGAAGAAGAACAAAATTATGTCATCTGCAAGAAAATGGAATGACCTGGAGAACATTATGTTAAATAAAATTAGCCAGTCACACAAAGTGAAGGGTTATTTGTTTTCTCTAATATGCTCAAGCTAGAGAGTAATTGGGATACCATAGGGAATCCAGATAATGGAGGAGAAACCTCAGTGGAGCCTGGAGATGGTCTAGGGGAAGTGGGGAGGGGAGTAAAGTGAGGTTCATTAATAGAATTACTACCATCGACTATGTGTACATATGTGAAAATACCAATGTCAATCTCAGTACTCTGTATTTGGAAGGGGGGAGATGGAGATGGTGGGGCACCAAGTGCTGTGTGCATGTATGTCACTGTCAACATGATTTAAATTATGATGTGAGACCATAATATACCAATAAAAACATATTAGAAATAAATAAAAATAAAAAATAAACCAGGAAATCATGTAAAACTGTGCTTGGTCAGCCATTTTTGGCCACCTGCATCATCAAGAAGAGAATTAGGTGTGCAGAGAGAAAAGAAGCAGGCACTTGCAAGCAGAAGAGATGAGATCCTGTGGCCTTGATCCTTTCCCATCCTCTAGGCTTATGGAAGAGCTCTGTATCCTTAAGTTAGCTAGACTGGATTTCTATTAAGTAGTATCTTATTCTCCATGGAAATATTGGGATGGGGGAGTTGGTTTAGAAAGAATATTCTGCTCTTAATTTTCCTCTGTCCTGGTCCCCAAGTTCAAAAGAGCCCAAGAAATGTGTGGTCTCTAAGCTTAGAGGAAAGCAGAAGCAAAAATTGTGCAATGGGCTAATTGTGTCTTCATTCTACTAGTCTGGTTTGTTTTTTAGGATTCCTCATCCAATCAGACACCCAGACCTCTGCTGCCATGCAGCTCCCTGCAAGTGCCATCTCAGTCTTGCCCACTTTGCCATAGCAATGACTCCTTCTACTGAGCACTTACAATGTCACTGCTAAGGGCCTTGCATACAATAAATAATTGAACCAAAGTAGGTGTATCATTGCTTAACTTGGCAAAAGAGGAAATGATGGCTTAGGGAGGTTTAATAAATTGCCCAAGAACACTTAGCAAGAAAGTGGTGGAACAGGATTCTGGTTTCCGCTGCCTAACTCTGCTGTATCTCTTCTGGCTGGCCCAGTTTGGCTGTTAGAACCCAGAACTAAGGGGAAGGGCATTGGTTTCTGGGGCAGATTTGTGGTCTCCAAGATCATGGTCTCCTTTTTTTTTTTTTTTTTTTTTTTTTTTTTT